>JAWPHD010013867.1:0-65219 GCA_037043455.1 Cyrtodaria siliqua | reverse complement strand
TATGCAAAAAAAGTGTTAAATATCCATATTAAAGTCCGATGACTAATTTAACGGGTAAAATGTAATAGAAAAGAAAGCAAAGCCAGCAAGACCTTTTTTTTATATAAATCAACAAATGTATTCTGTAGTACTATTAAAAATATTTACATTACAGAATTTATTCATAAAATTTAATCCAGTAAGTTCTTTAAAATCCGAATTTAGAATAACGTTCCAAATATATTGGCAAATTGTCTAGTGTCTCTTTAGTCAAATTTTATTTTAAGTATTCTGGTTTTAATTATTCGCAATAGTCCAAAATAGTCCAATATGTCACTATTGTTATAGATATAGCACATTCATTGTAATAGAACTCCTCTCACAATATATATTTTAAATAAATCATCCGAATTTGTCACAACGTTCACTTTCAACTTTTTATTACTGAACTCTGATGTAAATACTTTCAAACGAAATACTGAACACCAAATACTGAACAAGGCCTGTATTATTGTTATTTGAGATATAAATATTTCAAATTTTTAATTAAAGTATTTCCTGGTTTAATTATTCACAATAGTCACAATAGTCCAAATAATCCAATGTTCACTGTTAGTATAGATAAGCAAATTCAATTGTATTATTGTTATTTATATATAAATATTTATTTAAGTTATTCTTGTATACAAAAAATTGCAATATATACTATCACAGAAGGTCGTAGAAACAATCATATAAACTTAAAATAGCATGTTATGTAAAATACCCTTTAATGACAGAATGCTACATCATTGTTGACTTTATCGTAAATATCAATATTATCGTGTTTACCCTCATCAGAACGTATATATTTTACTAATTTTAAATGAATGACCTTGAATGACACAAACAATAACATGTTTACATCAATGTCTTAAAAGATTAATTCTTAACCACTAATGTTGCTTCACGTTTGATATTCGATTCAAATGTAACCCTTTAACCCGCTAAGCATGACTATAACAGCCTTTGCGTCTAGGAACAAAACGCTAAAGGGAAACAAGTCTGTAAAGGTAACAACCGCCGGCTAAACAGCGTAAACATATTTCAATGCTAAGGTGTAACAACTTCCGCTAAAGGAAGCAATTACCTCTGACCGCTAAAGGCTTACGCCACATGTACCACATTAACTAAAAAGAAACATGTTAACTCCATATTTCATTGAAACTGTAGATGTTGTTATAAAAGTTGTTACCTTTAGCATTAGCCTTGTTACCTGTAGCGGAAGTAGTGAGTGTTACCTATAGCGGGAGGTTGTTACTCTTAGCGTTGAAATTGTTACTTTAGCGGGCGGTTGGTTACCCCTTAGCGGAATTGTTACCTTTAGCAGTTTTTACAGCGTCCCATTGTAAACCCAGATCAGCCTGCAAGTAAGGCTGATTAGGGTTTACAATGCTGCTGATAAGTCATTTTCCCCTAAGCACTCCTTTGTCACATAAATGGAATGGTCTTAATTCACAGAAAGAAACTAGTCCATGTAGCGGCTTAAGGGTTAACATTATTCGTTATAATATTGACGACAATGCTCAAGTCAATACACTAACATTTTCATATTTTTCGTCTTACTATATTAAATGTCTGTTCAGCTGCAGATGTGTGTGTGAAGACATTCATATCCAACAACGGCAATATTACGTCAATACAACTCTCCGGATGTGTATTACCCAGTTATTGAACTGAGATGAGTAGTGCCTTGACCGAGGGCTACTGGCAAAAATAATTTTCGTTGGCTCTTGAATTTGACATTGAGAAATCGTACAATTGTCAAAATGATTATATAAAGGTATATAACTAATCATAACTACGTTTTCATTTATTCTTTGAATATGCTATTATTGCCTTTTGTCGAATATAAATATCATACAAAAGCAAATATTCTGATGCGTACCCTTCACGATGTTACAAATATTTTGAGGATTTTGTGTGTGTTTTAGAGTGAATAACATGTTTTATTTCATCAAGTGATAAAACTTTAAAAAAATAAAAATATTTCACAGTATGATATAACACTTTTATTTCACCGCTAAAACGCAGCATTCCATTGCTGATCATCAAATACAATTGTATTTCCCTCTCACTGAGTTTAAGGTTAATATTCTCTAGAATCTCGAATCGTATCATGATGAAAATGTGTCGCTTTCTTTCCAACTAGTGTGGTAGGCAAATAAACAATTTGTTTAAGGGACAAAACGGCAATCTTGTTTTTTTCTAACATTGAAGCGTCCCACGTAGTCTTTCTAAATAACTTGCAATTTTACAATCATTTTATGTAGCTCGACTATTCGAACAATAAGGAGAGCTTATGTAATTCACCCCCGGCGTCGGCGTCGGCGTTGGCGTCGGCGTTGGCGTCGCGTCCCACATCAAGGTTTGCGTGTAAGCTGTGTTTTCCAAGTCTATATCTCTTATATTACTTATCCTAACACAACCAAATTCGGCCATGGGCTTCCTTATAGCATTATCTTAGGGGCTGTATAAGCAATTTTGGTTCCTGTAACCCATGAGCTCCCATGGAACCCAAATTATGATAGCCCTTAAAATGTGTGCCATTTCACATCAATTTTGCGTGTAAGCTGTGTTTACAAGTCTATATCTCTTACATTTCTTACTCTAGCACCAACCAAATTTGGCCATGAGCTTCCTTATAGCATTATCTTAAGGCTGCTAAGTAATTTTTGTTTGTTCCTGTAACCCATGGGCTCCCATGGAACCCAAATTCTGCCTTAAAATGTGTCTATTTCACATCAAATTTTGCGTGTAAGCTGTGTTTACATTTCTATATCTCTTACATTTCTTGTCTAGCTGAACCTAAAATTGGAAATCGGTTCCTTATAGTATGTTTTAAAGGGTTGCGTAAGTAATTTTGTCTTCTGCAAATGCTGGCTCCATGGAACCCAAATTGTGATGGCCCATAAAATGTGCAATAAAGGCAGATCTAGGTTGCATGTTAGCATGTATATATCTATAATTTCGTTTGGGATTTCTTATAGCATTATGCATCTTATTCATACTTTCACCCACCCACCCACTCGAAACTCAATACTTTTTTCTTTTTTTTACATATTCTGTGTTGTTTAATCAATTTTTACACATAGCTTCTTACACATACATATATGTTTGAACTCTCTCCCACCACCCCCGTCTCTCCCACTGCCCCCACTCGAAACTCAATATATAATTTAATTTGTTTTACATAGTTCTGTGGTTGTTTTGGTCAGTTCTTACACATAGCTTCATACACATATATGTTGCCCCTCCCCAGCACCCCCCGCCTCTCCCACTGCCTCCCTCCACTCGAAACTCAATATATATTTAATTTGTTTTACATAGTTCTGTGTTGTTTTGGTCATTTCTTACACATAGCTTCTTACCCATATATGTTTGCCCCTCCCCACCACCCCCGCCTCTCCACTCTCTCCCCCCACTCCGAAACTCAATATATATATATATTTTAACATATTTCTATGTTGTTTTAGTCAATTCATACACATAGCTTCTTACACATATATGTTGCCCCTCCCCCACCCCCGCCTCTTCCCCCCCACTCGAAACTCGATTTTTTACACAATAGCTATGTTGCGGCCCCCCACCCCACCCCCAACCCCCCCCCACCCCAACCCCCACTCGAAACTGGTATTTATTTATTTTTTTACTTATTTCTGTGTTGTTTTGGTCACTTCTTACACATAGCTTCTTCACATATATGTGTGCCCCCCACTCACCCCCACTCCCTGGAACCCGCCTCTTCCCACCCACCCCCACCAGTCGAACTCGATTTTTTTTTCTTCATATTTCTGTGTTGTTTTGATCAATTCTTACACATAGCTTTGTTGCCACCCCCCCTCCACCCCATCGAAACTCAATTTTTTTTAACAACATTTCTGTGTTGTTTTGGTCAATTCTTGCACATATAGCTCTATGTTGCCCTCCCCACTGCCTCCAACTCGAAACTCATTTTTTTCTATTGTTTTTCACATATATGTGTCTGCATGTTGCCCCCCCCCTCCCCCCCCCCCCCCAACCCACAAACCCCACAAACCCCACTCGATTTTTTTTTATTTTTATATATTTCTGTGTTGTTTCGGTCCAATTCTTTACACGTATCCTCACCCCCCCCCCCCCCCCCCCCCCCCCCACACACACACACGCCCCGCTTTTTTTTTTACATATTTCTATGTTGTTTTGGTCAATTCTTACACATAACTATGTTGCCCCCCACCACCGCGGACCCGCCTTAATGGAAACAAATAATTAGTTTAAAATTTCAATAAACATGGGGGTTATCCATATAAAGTGCATATATGGCCTAAAAGACAATAAGTGCTTTTCTGTAGGTTCCTTTACCCCTAAAAGTCACACTAAACACAATGCATGTAAGCTTTTGTAAATTAGCAGCTTTTGTTTACTCACACGGATGATTATACAATGGAATATTTTATTCTCAATTTAGTCTTCCTTACAAACATCACAAATTATTTTATAAAAAGTAGATATAAAAATCGAACAGGAAAAAGTAGCATTCAAGACGACAGTCAATCACAAACACACAGCACACACACACAAATTACAACTTTAAAGATAAATAAAAGCAAGTAAGACATCGCAAACACAAAAGCGTTGACAATAGGGCTACCGTCTTGGAACGGTCGGTGGCAAAAGTGCCCCTATTATCATCCCACTCTCTGTATAAATAAAGATATTTCCGCCAGGTAATACTCTTTAACAAACAGGGCATCATTAATAGGTAATACAATGTAAAACACATAAATGATCATGGTAGAATAACACAGACAAATGAAAAGTTTACGATTGGAATTTTATAGATTGTCTATTTAATGGATACTGTATTTCGCTATTTGATAGTGTGTTTCTGTTTTCTCTCACAGTTTTAAAGCGTGTTGATGTTTATTCAAAACTAAAACATGCGTACATTACCAAAGTATTATCAATTTAATTTGACTTTTACCAGATATATGAAGGCAACAGTACTATGAAAAAGGATCTTCTTGCTAGTAATCTTTGTGGCAAAAACAACATTACTGTAAGATCTGCTACGGAGACAGTCACCATCATATTCGTCTCTGACCTGACAGTGAATTCATCAGGGTTTATCGCCAAATGGGAAGCTGGTTCGTATTGAATATATTATTACTTTAAATGTTCTAAAGCATATTATCGCTTTATTGCTTATTTTTCTCCAAAGCTTGGTCATCATGAATGCATATTATAAAACTGTAATGGTTTTGATAAGTGTACTGTCAGGACGCTATTACTTACTTTCGCACTGAAACTGTTAACACATTTATAATTGGACAATACAGGAATATTGTAAACAACATTAAGTATGTTAATGAATATGCTTTTTTATCACATAACGTGTTGTGTGGTAGTTTAATAAAAAAATGACATAAATATCATAATACACTAGTGTAATACATATACAAACACAGGCCGAATCATCGCCTGGTATTTTCTGTTTAGCTCGGGGTGCATTCGGAATTGCCTCGTCGATTTCCGTAATGGTTAAAAATACTGCATTACAGAAATCGACCAAGCAGTTCCGTGTTCGGTGTAAGGATAAGATCGATGCAACACGACGTCATCATAGAAAAACATACAATGCCATCAAACGACAACGATATAAACATGTATATAGGCAGCTACATGTACATTAATAATTGTACATTATTTGAAATTTCTATGATCAATTTTTAATATATAATTTATTAAACTCGTTTCATATTTTTTTTTAACCCACACCATTAATAAATTCAATATTATTGATGTTACTGTTTATAACAGAGCGTTCATGATTTTCTCCTGTACTTTCGTGTTTTTTTAAAAATCTCTTAATATAATAGTTTTCTATAAATCATTTTAAAATTGTATGAACCGCCACTTGCTCCGTACAATAGACAGGAAGCGCAGTATTTTAAAACACAAAGGTTAATGTGCCTTTACAGATTATGTTCAATACTATCGTTCAACACTATCGTCTTAAATTTCCAACCTCAATCACTTTTAAGAAATAATTCTTCACCTTTATACAAACAATACACTGAATTGTACACGTTATATCATGACGCTGTAATGCACATTTATTTAGCATTATAACAGTATGTTTGTTCAACCATATTTTTAAAATGCAGCTTTACCTAATAGATCTAAATATTCACAAGAAAGCATTCTTAGAACCCAGTCAACCAAAGACACCCATACAAAACAAACAACAGTTACAAGGGGGAAAAGAAATTCTGCGACACCACATACATAAATGACAATACGGGTACTACTTTGGAACGATCAGTGGCTAAAAGGTCGCTTGAAGTTTAAACCAGGTTCTAATGTGCACCATACGTCACTATTACCCTGTTGTCATACCAATAAAATGGGACAGTGTAAATAAAGAAACCTGCGCCATGAACTATTCTCTTACCAACAAGGCAGCATTAAGAGGCAATATAACTATAATACAAAGATGATTGTGTATATATGGATCTAATAATAACAAAAAGCCTAGAGAGCCACAAAGCAAGTACTCGGCGAATTGGCATAAGCTGGAGCAACAAGAGAATAAACCTTTAAGGGCACAACAAGAAATCGTGATATAATTGTTACTTCATTGATTTTCTTTTAACTGTAGTGCCAGTTCATACTACTAGCACCACACCTACCACAGCAGTTTCATCTACACCAGACAAGACGTCAGGCACAACATCCACACACCGGGAACAGACTGGTCAACAAGACAAGACGTCAGGCACAACATCCACACACCGGGAACAGACTGGTCAACAAGACAAGACGTCAGGCACAACATCCACACACCAGGAACAGACTGGTCAACAAGACAAGACGTCAGGCACAACATCCACACACCGGGAACAGACTGGTCAACAAGACAAGAATACAGATGAACGACGTGATACACTTACAGGTACTTTAATAGTTTACCCTTTTAATCGAGGAGTAAGACTTTGGTTGTTTTTTGTTTATAAGAAAACTAGTACTTAGTATATATGGATTCCTAAATTACACAAACAGCCTTAAAAGCCCGCCTTGTTTCTAATTATAGTGCTTGCACTACTACAAACATCTCCAAACTTTTAGCTTTTTGTCTTACTGCCGTAAGAGATCACGTTAAACAATAGTGTGCGAAGGTTTATGATAACTCTGGGATTAATTCATTTGGTCAATTAAAAATTCAGGAGATGTTCTTCATAAAATTTACAATAAACTTCAACTTTTATTTATAAGTACTTATGTCTTTTCCACACTATATATTGTCTTGTCGTATCTTAATGGTTTGTTTCTTTCATTGTAGAGTTAGTTTGCTCTTTGTTTATGGTACAGTGCGGATCTACGTTGACAATGCGTGTTGGTGCTGTGATTTCTGTAGGACAATTTTTCTCATTTGTGTTCTCTTGTTGCTTTGGCTTCTGCCAGGCGTGTCTGTGTCTTTTCAGGCGTTTGTTTTTATATTCATATTTACATGATTAGTATATGTGTTATATTGCCTATTTTTATGCTGCATTGTTTGTTGGAAAATATAGCCTGGCGGGGATTTCTTTATTTACACTGTCCCGTTTTATAGGGATGATATAAGGGTAAGAGTGTGGTTTGGTGCCACCTAAAACCTGGTTTAAACAACCAGCGGCCTTTTTGGCACTGAACGCTCCAAGGTCATAGCCCTCTTGTCAACCCTTTTGTGTTTGTGATGTTACATGCATTGTTTCTTATTAAAATTGTAATTGTTGGTTTTGTTAATGCGTGTTTTTGGTTGACTGTGTTCTGTGAAAGCTACATTTCCTGTTCGACCTTTATACCTATTTTGGTTTTTGGTTTTTCGGGTAAAACATGTTTTAGCTCACTACAAATTAGTTGTTAATTTTCACTGTAATTATGAAACCTGTATTATCTATGTCTGTTTTTCTCGCGACATTATTCTGTTATAAAATATTTAACATCAATACATCAATATATCGCACTATATACGACTTGAATATATCGGTATGATTTACTAAACATTTGAAGGCCGTGTCAGTTGTGTGTTAAACAGGAAATATATTATAATTATCTAATGACGTAAAGCCAAGTCACGTTTGTAACAAGAATTTGAAGCATACAACCCTGTTTAACTTACATTTTAACAGCAACATTTTTATTTCACAACGGATTGTTTTAAGACATGATTGTGTACTATATACTCTGAAGAGAACATATTGGATAACAAAAAGGAGACATATATAGTAAACTAATGTATTTATTATTTTTCTATTCCCAATGTAGGTGGAGCAGTTGCCGGAATCGTTATTGGACTGCTAGTATTAGTAGCTGTTGTCGTCATTGTCGTCTTTCTGTATAGAAGGTATAAAATAAGTTCTTACCATCTATGAGTAAACATGTTCTAAAGCGATGAAAAATACAGTGTTCACAATAAAAAGAAGAGTTTGTTTTTCGCATTATCTGTGATATTTTTGTCATTCTGTCATTGCACGTTATGTGTTGCAAACTGTTTAACATGACAATGACTGCTAAACTGACTTCTGATATATCTAACAAATGTAGTCTTCAATAAAGAAATGCCATACTAAATATCATGAGAACCGTAATGGGCTATTATACATGTAATCAGTATAATTATTGCCGCCATTATATGAATGGAGATTCCAACATCATTGTTGTCTCGTGTACTCACGTATTTCATAATAGTTGTTAAATATTTTACAGAGTTAAGGATTAAGCCAATTTTACTTTTAACTAAATTTTAGTTATTCTGATACTCATTATGATGTTGTTGTTACAGGAACGTTTTCCGATCCAAAGAAAATTTGAGAAAAGCTTCAAACAATATGACGTATGGCCTGTCTGACATTCGTGATGGACAAATACAGCAGGGGACATCAACAAGACAGGACAGTGTACAAGAATATGGAAATATTAACAGAGGTCAAAAAGATCAAATTGCTAAACAAAATAAAGGATTCGAAGCTGAGCCTGAGGATTCGATAAGCACTGGTGTTTCTGTTAACGATAATGTATACAGCTTTGCCCAGAATGATGAAGAAGTTTACGATGTTGCCAAAAATACAAATGAACATGACATTAAAAGAACTGATACAGTTCCTACTAATACCAGGATGCAAAGTGGAAAAGCACCAACAAAGAAGGAAAACATAACGGATGTTTACAACAGCCTCAATGAAGCGTTTGAGAATCCATATGAAAACAAACCCGATGATACCGTTTACAATCACTTGACACTATCTGATGATGATTACAGTCAAACTGAAACATTTCAGAATCATAGCAATACTGGTTATTTGACGGACACATATACTCACCTTGGTGGCGACCAATCAATCAATAGGGATGATGTGTACAATCACGCAGGAAATGCATCTCCCGATAGAGGAAAGCATGCTCTAGCGGGAATAGGTAAAGCGAAAATCCATGTTGATGATCAAGATGACACATACAGTCATCTACAAAGTTGATCAAAGTTGGTTAATAGTCCGAGCCTGGTACGTTTGCATATATAAAGCAAGATCCTTCATCATATAATGGCGTTATCGAGTTGCAAAGCACCAGCAGAAAGGTTACCTAGGCGACTTGCAACCACTAGTCTTATTGTTCGGGACTCTTGTTTCAATCAAAGGTTTTTCAGAATTAGCATGGGAAGTTTTACATACAATATATATCATTGGTATAGAACGTTTTAGTGGAAAATAAAAATACCTTAGTTTTGCGAATCGGTTGAAAAATAAATATATTACTGCCAAATTCCTTGTTACTGGAACATCGGCAAATTAAGAAATCTGAAATAACTTCAGTTAGCCTAAACATTGTTCTATAACACATTCTTAATTAACGTTAATCCAACATATTTAATCCATTTTCTGATAAACATTCTAAAAATATATTTTCTTAATTGTTGATGGAGTAGAAATTTGCATTAAAATGCCCTATCAAAAACAACTCTCACACTTGAAATGTTTATCTTCCTAATAAGGTATTTTTATTTATCACAAAACATGTCTGTTTCACTGATATCATCTTATTTAGGAAATAGTTGAAGTTTGTCTGAAAAGTCCAAAAAGACCTTTGACTGAAAATGGGATGAATATAGGGCCTGGCTGAAACAAGCTCCCCGAATGTAAACTTGTACTGAAAATATACCACTGTACAACGGCCGCAGAAACGTACCAGATTTACCCTTAGTCTGCTAAGGGCGACTACAATAGCCTTTGCGTCCATTGTAAACCCAGATCAGCCTGCGAGTAACTCGCAGGCTTATCACGATTTACAATGTCCGGCTGTTCATCAGTCATTTCTCCAAAATAACCCTTTGTAACATAAATGGAATGATCTAAATTTAAAGAAAGGACAGTCCATTATACATTCATAGCGGGCTAAGGGTTAAGCAATAGGACTGAGTTTCCTGGGGCATAGCATACTTACTTAAATACACGTAGATACATTAATTCACGTGAGTTTTTGCGATATGATACTGAAATGATTAAGTTGTCATGCTTCGCAAAGTATTATTCGAAGTTCTAAGACTTCCTAAAACATGTTCGATGTTTTATCTTATTTTTTTATATGTCTTTAAGATTTGGAAAATTATTTCTATTCTAAAATGTTCGTTTTTCTTTCATTTAATGTCTCCTAAAATTCTTACTTTTTTATTTAAATGTCAATATGTTAGTTATGTTAATTATCTATCTGTGAAAAGCTTTATATTTCATTATATACTGAAACCATACTGACCATAGCATCAGTAATAGCATTAAGGTAATGAGGTAACGTAGTACAATTTATATTTGTTTCCCAATAATAGAAGATATTCATGCATATGAAGATACAACTTTTTCATTTTAAACCCAAATGCTTTTACCTTGGTTTCATTGGGTTTGTTAATTTATATTGGCTTGTATTTACTGATACAAAGGAAAGATCGCAGTTTTTCGCAGTTGTTTTTAGCTCTACTGATCAGAGATCAGCAGAGTTTATGTCGTGGTGCGGTGTCCGTCGTCCGTCTGTCTGTCCGTAAACTTTTTCTTGTAGCGACTACTCCTCTGAAACTACTCAATGGATTTTCATGAAACCTTACAGAAATGTTGTCCATGAAGTCTAGATGATCCTAGCAAAAATTCATGTTGATGTAAAATCCAAGATGGCCGTCAAATCTAAAAACAGATTTTTAAAAAACAAGTTTGTAACGAATACTTCTTGAAAACTCTATGTGATATTGATATGAGACTTTTTCTAAAATGATCAGCATGACATGATGTTGGTCCTTGTCGAAAATCGTTTTGATTCGACGTCAAACATGGCTGCCAGCGGCCATCTTTGTTTACATAGAGTTATTTAGTAAAAACTTGTAGCGACTACTGCTCTGTAACTACTCAACGGATTTCCATAAAACTTCACAGGAATGTTGCTCTTGACGACTAATTGATCCTAGCAAAATTTCGATCCGTCGGAAATTCAAGATGGCCGCCTTGGCTAAAAATAGATTTTCAAAATACAAGTTTGTAGCGACTACTTCTTGAAAACTATAAGTGATTGATATGGGACATTTTCTAAAATGATCAGTATGACATGATGTTAATCCTTGTCAAAAATTATTTTGATTTGACGTTAAACATGGCCGCCAGCGGCCATCTTTGTTTCCATAGAGTTATATAATGAAAACTTGTAGCGACTACTCCTTTGAAACTACTCGACGGATAGTCATGAAACTTCACAGGAATGCTGATCTAGCTATCAAAAACCTATCAGTAGAGCTTCAAGGTCATTGACCTCTTGTTTAAACAACCTATTTGTCTGTCTGCCACTTGTCTTTCCAATGGGCAATGGACTATCTGTCCTCACCGCTTGCTTGCCTTTACTAGCTAGGGTCTTATTGGGGTTTTATAGTGTACTTACTTTATTGGTGTATAATGGGTTTTGGTGTAAAGTGTTCTATTTATGAACATTTATAGTAATTTACAGTGGTATATTATTTTGTAGTGATCTAAGTGTGTGCATTTATAATAATATATCGATCTAATTGTCTATTTTATATTAATACATCGTGTTATTTTGGTCTATAGTGGTCTGTGTGCATTTATTGCAATATATAGCGGTATGTTGGTGTATAGTGGTCTAAATGTGGTCATGCATAGCAATATATAGTGTTAGTTTGGTGTATAGTGGTCTGATTGTGTGCATTTATAGCAATATATAATATAGTGCTATTTTGGTGTATAGTGGTCTAAATGTGTACATTTATAGCAGTATATAGTGATATTTGGGTCTATAGTGGTCTAAGTATGTGCATTTATAGGAATATATAGTGTTATTTTGGTTTATAGTGGTGATTTTGTGCATTTATAGCCATTTGTATTGGTGGTATATGGTCTAATTGTCTGTATTTATAGCAATATACTAGAAATAGACCCGCGCATGCACGGGTAAAAAGATGGAGGGAGAAACGTGGTTTGTAAGTTGGTCAATTTGTGCGTATTAAGAGCAATATATATTTGTATTGGTATCGTGGTCTAATTTTATGTGAATTTATCATAAGCAGTATATAGTGGTATTGTTGGTTTATAATGGTCTAAATGTGTGCACTTATAGTAATATATAGTGGTATATTGGTGTATAGTGGTTTAATTATGTGCTTTTAAAACAACATATACTTGCATATTGGTGTATAGTGATCTAATTTGTCAATTAGTCACTTCGTATCGAGTGGTCTTGTTTGCGCATGTACATAACATAACATAATCTTTATTGTTTCACTCAGGTTACAACATAATTATATGAAATACATGAAATAACAACATGAGGCATAGTACACAAAATATGATGTTATATAACGGGATAGGGGTACGTGAGTTGTAGGTAGAAGGAATAGCAGGTGAGGGAGAAGTGAGGCTAGGATTACATAGTTAGATGTAGAATAGAGAGCAGTTGCACTTCGTTAGTATTAGTTTAAGCTGACGTATAGTTTGCATTTGATGAATCGGTTTTAGTAAATGTACATTTATGGTCCCAGTCAGGGTATAATGAATATAAAGCAATTTAAATAGCCTATTCTAATCATTTGTTTCTGTACCGAACTGTATTAAATAACTAAGTTTGCTGACACACTACAAAACAACAGCCAAGAAAATTGATACATGGTGTATGTTGTCCTTGTATCACATTTTGGAAATTAACGAGGATTTGTACTAAATGTAGCTCTTGCAAACGTTAAGAGCTATTTTAAGGGGAGGGGATGGTGTGTGGACGAAATGAAAAAATAAATAAATTTATCATATAACATGCGATGTGGGAGTGTAATAGCACCGTTCAATATTTTCGATATTCCACTAGTGGTATAACGTTACGTTATGGTTAATGACGTCATGGACGTCACGTTAATGTGCGTGTTCTGACGTGTTAAAGCGACAGGCAAAATGCAATAAAAGTCGATATGTGAGTTATGTGATAAATAGAATCTAACATTCGTTCTCATTCATTATTGAATTTAGTAAACTCGTTAGCAAATTTTGCCAACTCGATTAATAAATTCAATAATGAATGAGTACTACGGGGAAGGAAATATGTATGAGTTTCCTAATGAAGGAACTTTCCATTGCGAAAACGAAAACAGGAAAAGAAATGTTCGTGGGAATTTTTGGTTTGTAGCAGTATGACCGGGCCTTTTACCGTTGAAAGGCGTGATATTAAAACGATAAAGGGAACTGGAAATTAATTACTATTTTGGAGACTGGAGTGGTGCCACAACAAAAGCGTGCTTGGTTGGAATGTATGTAGGGGCGTGCTATCATTGACTGTGTGTGCAGATATAATTAAATTTGGCTACATTTTCACGTGCAAACTGTGTCTTGGTGCATATTAGGTTCAGACATGTCATTCATACATTTGTTTTGGGTGATGTGTGTGACTTTCATTGTGTTTTAGAAAGGACACAAAACTATACAAATGGAGTGACGGTGTCAGCACAATGGATAATATTGGATAATGTTGGATACGTGTATAGTAAGTGAATTTAGTTATTGTATTTGCTTTACTAGAAGAAATTTTGCGAAAATGCTAAAGTTTCGAATTATTTCTTTTGATTCTGACGCGAAGTGTTGTTTGAATTTCAGTGTGTTGGGATGTTTGTAGTAGTATTCTTCTAGAAATTGTTTTATTTTGATGCGGAAAGAGGAACAAACTAGTAAGTAATGGTATTCGTCTGCCAGGTCGTTAAGGTGACAAGGAGTAAATTTCCTGCCTTGGTAAGGTACTGGATTACTTGTACAGTACTATATTCTTGTAAATTGGTTGCAATGTGTCTGTTAGTATACATGTATAATAATATATAGCATTTGGTGAAATCATTGTGTAAATACTAAACTCCACTCACATCAAACAAAGCAAGGGTCACAACTCCAACTCATCCAATATCCTTACTTAGCACGTTTTCTGCAATTCAAATAGGTTTTACTTAAGTTCTTGAGTAAACAAGTTGAACTTATTTTACAAACTCTGTAACTGTAAGTCATGCATTAACTCTGCTCATGTCAAATTGTTCAATAGCTTACTGACGGGCACTCAACATATGTTATTGCATGAATATAAAAGAAGAATATTTGCATATTTGTACAGCTTTATTGTATAAAAATGGTCAGTATTGCAGACAATACAGAGGGTACCAACCCCCGCCACCCCCCCCCCCCCCCCCACCCACCCCCCTACCCACCCCCCTGGCATCTGGAGGACTGGCTTTTTTTGGGCATGGCATCTGGAATACTCCCTAACAGAGGGTTGGCATCTGGTATATGGTATATGGTATATTGACGTAAGACTCAACTATTGTTTGAAATAGCATAAAATCATTGTTTAGTCATGATTGTGTATGGCCATTATTTTTGTGATGTCATGAACATTGCCTTTTATTCATTCTTGAATTGTTCTTTATTTCGATGCGCTAGGAATCGTTATCCAGCTGGCTTGCGGAACGTCGGTGGTTTTACGCAGGTGCCCGCCCGTGGGCGAAAATTGCGCGGAGGGGGACCTGGGGTCTTCCTTCACCAGTGGAAGTTGGAAAGTCGCCATATGACCTTAACTGTTGATGCGACTATAAAATTTAATGCAATACATTTGTTTCGATGCGTGTTTTTGGATGACTGTGGTTCTTGAATGGTACATTTCCTGATGGTACATTTCCTGATGGTACATTTCCTGAATAGTACATTTCCTGATGGTACATTTCCTGATGGTACATTTCCTGAATGGTACATTTCCTGAATGGTACATTTCCTGATGGTACATTTCCTGAATGGTACATTTCCTGATGGTACATTTCCTGAATAGTACATTTCCCGATGGTACATTTCCTGATGGTACATTTCCTGAATGGTACATTTCCTGTTCGACTTTTATATATACTTTTATTTTATTTTTTAAACTTTATTCAAAAAAAATACATAACATGTTTCATATAGTATTAACACGAATATTAATAATGTACTGCCGTAATCATGAATTTATAACATATGTTTAGTATCACTGTCTTAATGTCATTGATGTATTTCCAATCCTCATGTAATATATAATTCTCCTTAATTGTGGTTAGGAGTCGTATTTTGCTCATTGCATAACATGTATTCATTTGCTATGGCCTCGACTCAAATAGACCTACTATGCCGAGGCATATATGTTTACACTTGAATCATAAAAATTATATACTCAGCAAAATAAATTTAGCACATAAAATGCATCTCTGTTCCATAGACGAGATACAGAGCCGTGTGTGTTTGGGGTCAATGATAATAGATATGACCAAAATAATGCTAAAAAGTCATTTGTAAAAAAAAATTGGTGATAAAAAGAAAGCAACTATGGCGGAAACATACTTTTATAAGCTATCGAACATCGTTCTCAATTCAATGAAAAAGGGAAGTAATGGGTTTAAATTACGAAATTTGGAATGTTTTTGTTTGAGAATAACAATCTTCTGTGAACACATTTCAGCGTTTTTTAAACAATGACAGAGTGGGCAATTCTTGTCAATGCTAAACAGTAAATTGGTTCAAAGCAATATGTTTGTATAATGAAATAAGTTGTTTTGAATATATGGGAGGTAACTCTGATACTTCGCTTAGAAAACAATAAAATAACACGATTCTTTGAAAATCACATCCTTGCCTAGCATTTCATATGTTTAATCTATGTCCCTAAAATGTCGTGCTAAACTTGTTTTGTTCAGTATATATATAACATTCAAAAGTATATGTATACGACTCCACGTTTTCAAATTGTGTTAAATTCATAATAAAATTGTGTAACCATTACAAATGTATACAATTGAAAATAAGATATTGCTTAAACTAAAAGTATATGTATTTATGAATGTTGTAATTTGTGTAGAAAGTATAGAGGTGTGCGTACAGGTACGACATTACGTTGTCCGAGTATTAACTTAAACACCCCCATCCAACCACTTCTACAAGAAGCGAAAACGGGGTTGGCTGTGGTATGAAATAAAACCTTAATTTTGGCTAAAACATTTGCATATTGTACATGTTGTAAAATTAAAACATTTAATAGGTAATGTTAAACAGATTTTCGCATTTTGTAGGTAAAAAATGTTTTTAAACAGGTTTTATTGACGAAATATCCGTTATAAAATCCTACTAATATAAGCTTTTCCATCGCTTAATGGGACCACGTAATGGAATGATTTTCGGCGTCTTAGAGTGTGTTGATAATATTAGTTACACTGATTTCCAGCAGGGTGTATATGGATATGCCAACCTGTTTGATTTCATTTCTCCCTGAGCCGAAGTAAAGACTTTGACCATAATGAATTATATATTACATTTGATCATGATCTGTTTAAACTAAGAAAATATATATTGACTCAAACTGTAATGGAATAATTATTTGAAATGTAATAATGTGTTCATTTTATAACTGATAATCTTTGTATAAAGGTCATATCATGTTATATATATATAAAAAAAAAGATGGTCTAACATTCAAATTATCTGTTTTTGTATGTTAGTATGTTATATCCGTTTTGGTAACAATTCGGTATAGGATTATATGGAGATTATTTAACAGCACGGATCGATTATAGGAAAATCATTCACGAGATGGTAGATGTGTGGTTCTTTTCACGAACGAGAGTATGCGAGTGAGTGAAACAACACCTACCTTCGAGTGAAGGATTTCCCTATAATCGAACACAGCAGTTAAATAATGTATTTATTACATATGCATGATTTTTTAAAACCAGAATTATTCGCTTTATTGAACGTTCTCGGCGGATGACATCGACGTCAGCAACAGTTTCTGACGTCATAACTTTAATTTAGCGATTATGAATATTCTTTCACTGAGAAATCTCAATATTTCACTGATAAAAATGTAATAAATAGAGTTTAATATCCAATGTTTTTGAGATACGGGAAATATCTCCCGAGGTAGAGAAATGGAGCACGAGTTCTTATATCGGGGCCATTTCTCTTCCGAGGGAGATATTTTCAGTTATTAAACTATATATTATATAATTTAAAATGATATTTTATTAATATTTCTAATGATTCACGCCTTTTTACACCAGTTTGCACGAGAACGCCAAGACGACGTTACGTCATACCAAACAAACAAGTGGAACCGGAACACTTCGTTAATTTCCGTAATCGTTATTTCCTTGTGGCGGAATCTGACGACGACGTCCGTAAAACAATCGGAACGTCATAAATTGACGGAAAATGCCGAGCAATGTTCCGTACTGGGAAATATCTCCCACTGGGAGATATTTCCCAGTAGAGCAAACGAGTAGATACAGCTTTTCTATTCCCAGTATTTCCTATGCAAATCTCAGACAAATATGTAATATATACAATTAACTTGATTTCTACTTATTTTTTTCTACCTAAAATCTGCGTAAAAAGACTTTAATTCTACACTGTGTCACATAATCGAAGCCACTGTTTAAAACAACAACATGTATTGTCTACTAGTAAATGTCGTATAACAAACTGAGGTGCACTTTAAAATACAAATAAATATTATTTATTACGGAAAAGCATTGGATTAGGTTTGATAGTGTACTATATACGCATTGTATTATCAGTAGCATGAATTTATAACATGTTTATAATAGCACCGTCTTGGCGGCTTTGATGTATTTTTATTTGTTATATAAGTAATATTTAATTGTCTTAAATTGTCTAGTACTTAGGAATCGTATTTCACCCTTTGCCTTGAATAGTTCGTTAGGTTTATTTGCGATAATAGATAATAGGTATGACAAGGTTAATAAAAAGTTATTCTTCTAAGAATCAAGTTCCTGATAATATTCATTACATAACGGAGAAAAATGGTCCTATTGAAACCACGGAACCCAAACGCACTGACACCCTAAGTCCGCTCTGTACCACAGACAAACTCTGTACCACATACAAACTCTGTACCACAGACAAAGAGCAAATCAAACATACAGTTTAAAGGACAAGACACAACATAAAGAGTGGTGTAGACATGGTTGCCGACTTGGAACGGTCAGTAGGCAATATGGCCTACAGTTTAGGTTAAATCGATTTTATCTTTTTGGCCCAAATTGACAAGACAGTGTAAACAAAAGTACATTCCATCAAAATGAAATCTCTAACAATAAAGTCCACATCCAGAGAAAACAGAACATTAGAAAACTATAAACATATCAAGTTTATATGTGATCCTGCAACTTATCATTCTACCACTTTATTTACATTTCTTAACATGTCTATTTACAAGATCATCAAAATCCTTCCATTTGCCATGTTTAGTCTAAAGTCATTTGCTACTAACTTTGTAACGACGTTCATTGAAAATACATAAGATATGCTTGACACACCTTTTGGTTAGTTCAGAATTGTTCTTATATAAACGCTCCAATTTTTTATAAATGTTACATAGAAGTATTTCATGATATTTTATGAAGATTTCCGGTAACATGTTTATTTTAGTTTTTTTATATTTTAAATTGTTGAATATTGTAGCTTGAATACTTAAACACAGCAAGTGTTAATGGCTTATAGGTCAGATTTGAAATCAGCTTAAATGTGTATGTTTTATAAACTGTTGTCTGCAACTGTTATTTTCATTGTTCCCTGTTCTAATAAAGAGCCAATAAACAGTTCAGTTTTTTTATTCATTCACCAATCCCAGTATGTGGAGTGCTTGGTTCAGTGGTAGAGCGCCAAATTCTAGATATAGAGGTCGTGGGTTCGATCCTCTCCGCAAGAGCAAGATCATTAATCCTCATTGCTTAGTACTGGTAGCCATCGAGAGTGATTAATCTAAGTTGCAAGAACTTGTTTCGCAATCGATGTAAAATAAATATGTTTAAAACAATCCCAGTACCAAAGGTTACAACAGCGTTTCAACATGCGTGTTCATCCTTTGATACGACGCGCATGTACATTCTATCAAATCGAAAATATCATTCCTTCTCAAAAGGCTATTTCTCGCGTTTTTTGTTCTTCGGGGCGAAGTTGGTTTTGATTGCATTTGACGTCTGTAGTTTAAAATAGGCCGTGCTTTATTGTGAAATGCATTGGTGATTATGGCGATGAAGGTGTTTTGGAGATTGAATTCAAAATGCGGATTTCGAAATGTGTAATTAGTAATAGGGATACTTGTAATGTTTTGAGTGTGAGGTGGGGATTTAGGAAGTATTGCCCAGGGATTGATTCTAGGTTCATATTTATCAAACCCTTAAGATAAAAACAACTCGATTCGTTAATATAAAAACCCTTCAGTTAAAAACAACTAGATTCATCTAATTATATCAAACCCTTTAGTCAAAAACATCCCGATTCGTATATTTCAAACCCTTAAGTTAAAAACAACTCGATTCATATATATCAAACCCGTAAGTTAAAAACAACTCAAACTGGATTTTTCTATCATCATACATATAAATGTTTGGACCAGAGGCATTGCCGTGCTAGACAGCATGCTTACATAAGTAAGATTTTAAGAATATATTTTCTCCCATTTCTGGTCATGTGAGATTATAAGAATCTTACAGGAGACGTCATGACGTCATGTTGACGTCACCTTATTCTAGCGTTAATCAATTTTGAAGTTTCTAATTGTTTTATGCCTGTACTAAGCGCATAATGAGAGAAAAATAATCCATCATGAGTTTATTCATATGAGATAGGGAAATCTCACTCTCGAGGTCAGAAGTGCAACCGGGAACTCGGCACAGCCTCGTCCCTGGTTACAATTCTGACCCTCAGGTGAGATTTCCCTATCTCACCTGGATTCTTATAGTCTTCGCCTCAAAGAAAAAGACAGGAAACAAGGTGTTTACTATAATTATAGTGTTTTTTGTTTTAGTAGATGGGGTTCTTTAGGCGGAAAATAAGGTGGGGTATAACATAGGGGCAGATCCATCAAAATCTTGAGTTAAAAAAACAACTTACGAGTAGATTGTATATTTTCGATTATCGTATTTTTGATCATTTTTAGCACTTTTTTTATCTATACTGTTGTTGTACCCAGATATCGTCATTTACAAGATGTCGTTATAATCAATAAAACTCTTGATGTTGTGATTAGTTTTCAATCCCACTTTACAAATTACTAGACGCTGTCATCCGACAGTTGGAGAGAAAACAAATAATTTTAAATGTTAGCAAACACTCTCAAAACAACCTGTATACCTATATAAATACCGTTATAAACAAACACAGTCGGGTAAATCACGCGTTAATGCGCATGGGCAGGACAATTACCCTTTAAATTATCATGCCCTTCGAATAAACACGCACATACCACAAAAAAAAAAAGCGAAAGGAAACAACGAGTACAAACCAATTAATTTAAATTTGCACACAGTTATTTCCCCCTAAATTATGAATGTTGAAGTCAAGTGTATTTCATCAGATGGGACTGTTGAAAAATCATACATGTTTTTTATGTCCGAAGGGCGGCATATATGTTTTTTATGCCCCCGAGGGGCGGCATATAGTAGTCGGTGCCGTCCGTCCGTCAGTCCGTCCGTTAGTCCGTCCGTCGTCAGTTCGTCCGTACAATCGTGTCCGGTCAATAACTCGACATTGATAAACGGATTTTTAAATAACTTGGCACAACAAGACGACGAGTCGCGCGCAAAATCCAGTCCATGGCTCCAAGGTCAAGGTCACACTTAGAGGTCAAAGGTAAAAAAGAAAGGATTTCGTGTCCGTTAATAACTCTGACATTCATGGACGGATTTTCAAACAACTTGGCATAAGTGCTCACCACAACAAGACGACGATGTTGCATTGTTCGGCCAGTTAACTCAGTCGGTAGAGCATCGGAACGGTAGTCCGAAGGACCCGGGTTCGAGCCCCTGTCTGGATGCAATTTTTTCTAGCCCTGTGACATCTGTATACCGGTTGCATGCAACATCACACACCTATCTCTTTTTTATCTATACTGTTGTTGTACCCAGATATCGTCATTTACCAGATGTCGTCATAATCAATAAAACTCTTGATGTTGTGATTAGTTTTCAATCCCACTTTACAAATTACTAGACGCTGTCAACCGACAGTTGGAGAGAAAACAAATAATTTTAAATGTTAACAAACACTCTCAAAACAACCTGCTCTACCGACTGAGTTAACCGGCCGGACAATGCAACATTAACATACCTGTTAGATATCTATGAACCGTGACACGGATGTGTGATGTTGCATGCACCCGGTAAACAGATGTATGATGTTGCATGTATCCGGTAGGCAGATGTGTGATGTTTCATGTATCCGATTGACAAATGTGTGATGTTGCATGTATCCGGTAAACAGATGTGTGAAAACTGATGTTGTATGTATCCGGTATAAAGATGTGTAATGTTGCATGTATTCGGTATACAGATGTTATGTGATGCTGCGTGTATCCGGTTGGCGACAGATGTGTGATGTTGCATGTAATCGGCATACCGAACACAGGTTAAAGTCAATGTAAACGTACACTTCAATGCAAAAGAATCGTAGAAATTGTACACCAGGAATTTCGCATACATTCCCGTTATTATTGTGTATGATGACTGTAATAATACAATAGGCTGGATGAACTCAAATTAAAGCCGATTTAGAGCTGGATAGTTAACCTTAATGTAGTTGTATACAAACTCATTATATAATTAATTTTAGAGAAAAGAAATGTGTAGAAAAATAAATGATTTGTTTTATCTACTCAATTTTCATCAGTGTTGATGTACCAGGCAGCTTTACAAACGCAAATTTTAAACTCTATTGGGGGAAGAAATGTCCAGGGTCCGTATTCATAAAGCTTCTTAGCAAGATCTTAACTTAAGTCATATTGTATCAAGTTTTTAAACACCTTTTTCTATCGATTTAAGACGTTTTATTAATATTGCTATTAAGGTTACGGATAAATAAAACCTACAGCAATATATTTATTTTAAAATAGATGGTTTGTAATGCCTCAGATAAGTTAATAAGGATATTAAAAAATATGTAAAAATCTTAAAGTTTGACTTAAGTAATATTTTCCACTTAAGATGCTTTATGAATCCGGGCCTTGGGAAATAAGTGGACGGTGTCGAGAAATAAATGGACCAAGTTTATTCAGGATGAATATACACGTTTCTTTTCATTTCAGGTGTTTTATCACATGCCTAATCAATGTGCCTTACGTTTAATATCCCCTTATTTGCACTACATAAAATCTCATCCTCACAGATTTCGGAGAAAAGTACAAAGTTTCCTGGGAAATAACTGGACACTGTCTGGAAATAACTGTAACATGATTTAATTACAATGTTACCAATTTCTTCATTTTTGTTTAAGTTAGGTCATCGTAAAGCCAATGAATCAGCTTCATTCTTGAAGCAGATAAATACTAACTGTGACAATAAAATTATGATGACTAATTGAAAATTAAATATGCCAGAGATTAACGAGACACTTTTGAAAAATATTGTTGCACACGAAACCGCTCTATAAACAAACTTTTTTGCACATATTGGAGGAAGAAATGTCAATGGGAATTACTGGACACAGTCGGGAAATAGCTGGACCATATATTGTATTTTAATAATAAGCCATAATTTATTATCTCTGATCTTACCCGCTCAACGTTCATGTCAACCTCAGTAATAAGGTTATAGTATAACTAACAACAATAGATATTATATCAGAGCCGTACCAATATTAAAGGAAACAAAACAATCGGTAATAACTGGACACAGCCGGGAAATAACTGGACCATATTATGTTTGTAATAATATGTTATCGTATCTTATCTCTGATGTTTTCCCGCCAACATTTCAATTTAACCTCACTGCATGAGGTAATTATATAACCATCAACACTCAATTATATCAGAGCAGTGGCAATATTAGAGGAAAATAACCGCTGGAAAATAACTGGACACAGCCTGGAAATAACTGGACCGTATTTTGTTTTTAATAATATGTTATCATATATCATCTCTGTTGTTTTCCCGCTCACCTCTCATGTCAACCTTTCTAATGACGTAATTGTATAACCATCAACACGCTAATAAATTGGAGGAGTGGCAATATTAGAGGTAAACAAGAAAAGCTATAATACATGTATTATAGCATGGGGAGTACGGACATGTTTTAAAGCCAATGAAAAAAGAGAATTATCATTTTTTTTAGCATGACATTGTAACAAGAATTTTACCAATCAATGATTAATCAAGTGACATATCCAACATTGGGGAGATGACAAAATATGTGTATGCCGTTAATGGTCAGCCTACTTCAATACAACAATGAAGAGATAATTATATTAAAAGCATTAGTTCAAGTGATCTGGTGTGTTTTTCTTCTTTTGGGTTTGTCTGATTTCAAAACGTCAGTTTGGATGTATTATACATATGTACAGCAACACACATTTCGATATTTCACAATAAGGGTTAACTATACAGTGTATGCCTGCCTCACTTGTATTGCTGCTCATGTAAATATAAAATAGTTTTTTTGTAACACCAGTTTAATTATGTTTTATAAAATGTATTTATTTTAAAGTTGTGGTTGTCCGGGGACAAAGTTTGTACAGCTCAGTAAGTGTGCTTGGTTTCCCGCCAGGATTCGTACCTGAATCTCTTTTCTTGAAAGAAAAGCATGCTTCCTTACACTACAGCGATGTTCCCAACAGCACAAACAGAGCGTACGAAAGAAAATAGGCCAAGTTTAATTTAAAATTAGATTAAACATATTTTACTTCAAATAAACTACAACATAAACTGTATATTTACATCATTATAACCTACCATTCTGGTTGCTGATCTTAACTCTAAAAGCATGGCCTTTGAATCAGCCAGATAAAGCTGCAGGTTAAGCTTATAAAGTAATTCCTACATGTCAATTAAAGAAAGAACCCAGTAAAAACAAGCAAATTCAGCGAATTACAAAACCCCTAGTATAGGTGTACCCACCTCTAGAGGTGCAACCACCTATCTTAAAACTGCACAATGCGTTATGGGTAATCCTCAATCCTGCAAAATTCCATTAGAAAGTCCTCAAGGGAAAGTAAACTTAATAAGGAAAAAAAAACATTTTCCATTTATATTAACCACGATCTTGACCTTTGACCAAACGACCTGAATAGCAATACAGTGCTAAATGCTTTCAATGGGCCGCACAGTTTGATGAAGTTTTGTTAAACTCCATCAAGATAATGTGAAGTTAACAGTAATCTTGACCTTTGCATAAATGACCCAAATAAAAATGACATGCTAAAGTTCCCCATAAGCCGCACCTTGTGGTGAAGATTTTGCTAAATCCCTCAATGGGGACTTAAGTTATTGAATGGTAACCTTTCTTCTATAAATTACAGTAACAGTGACATTGACTGTTGTTCAGGTTATATGAAAAACAATACAGAGCTTCCTTTTCAATAGGTGTACTCTGTGGTTATGTCTCCCTAAAATCACGTTATGGAAACTAAATTTACTGAACGGAAACCCTTTTTATATTTATAGCAACAATGACACAGACCTTTGATAAAATGCCCTGAATAACAATCCCGAGCTTCCTGTCCACGAGCCACTTCTTGAGGGAAAGTCAATTTATTGAGAAGAAACCTATTGTCAATGTACAGTAGCAGTGACCTTGATTTAAGGACCTATTTCCCAACTCTAAATGATCATTGAAAAGGTAAGGGAAGCTTGCCTATTTATTGCTAACATGCTACATGAACGATTAGCTTAGGTATATAAACTGAGGCCCGTAGTAAAGTTTTCTCTATGAAAAGCATTGGTACATTGAATAGTATCTAGGGTATTGCTTCAAACTTTACTTTTAAGAAGAAGAAAAATGTAAATTAACAAGTAAGCTGTACTAAATACAAAACTTTGTTGACAATTCATTGTTTTTAGAATAAAAATAAACCAAAACACAACTAATGAAACGCCTGATTTTATTAATATGCTGGCTTCATACACCAGCTGTATTGGGAAGGACTCAACAACTGAAACAAAATTAATTACCACCATTTGCTCATGCATGTGTATGTCTAACACAGTTACCTATACACATTTTCTCCTCCCCCAAATACAATAGGTTGGGAATAGGTCCTTAAAATCATAATACCTAAATAACAATCCCTAGCTTCATTTACATGAGCTGCAGTTTGTGATGAAGTTTCGTTAAAATTCCTTCATCGAAAGTAAATTTATTCTGCAGAAACCAATTTGAATTATAGTAACAGTGATCTTGACCTTTGGAAAAATTACCTGAATAAAATCTCATGTTTAATTCCCAACAGGGGATATTTTTTTGTTAAATCTGTCCAAGGAAACTAACGTTATTGAGGGGAAACCAATTTCCTTATAGCAAAAGTGTCCTTGATTTAAAATCAAACTACCAAAACCTTCCTTTCCATGAGCTGCACTTTGTGGTGAAGTTTTGTTAAAATTCCTTAAGAGAAAGTAAATTTATTTGGCAGAAATCAATTTGTATTTATAATAACAGTAACCTTGACCTTTATAACAATCTAAATAACAATCCCATGCTTTAAATTCCCATGAGGTGAAGTTTTTGTTAAATCCATTAAGGGAAACTAATGTTAATGAATGGAGACCAAATTCCTATTTATAGTAACATTGACCTTAACCTTTGACCAAATGACCCGAATAACAATCCTGACCTTCTTTCCAAGAGGTGCACCTTGTGGTGAAGCGTTGTTTGTATTAAAGGCAGAAAAATGTCAACATTCACCAATGAGCAATTGTTATTCCGATTAAACATTATGATCGAAAACTGGTTCGTGAAACCTTTTTCGGATAAATTCATTACAATTATTCATAATCGAGTTTACTCGGTTGATACAGCTCATGCAAAATCCAGGCTTAATTCTTTTACGTTGAGCGAGGAATTTAGAAATTGCATACATATGCTGTGTACTTGCAGTGGAAATCAAGATACGTGAAAAATGACTGGCATACTTACGCCATGATACATTGTGTAGAAACTCGAAATTTGGTCGAGTCGAAATTGCACAGGTAATGGGTTTATCTATTTCTAGCTTTGAGTCATTTTTAGCTCGACTATTTGAAGAATAAGAGAGCTTATGTAATCACCCCGGCGTCGGCGCCGGCGTCAGCGTTGGCGTCGGTGTCCACATCAAGGTTTGCGTGTAAGCTGTGTTTACAAAGTTATGTCTCTTACCATTCTTATCCTAGCACAACCAAATTTGCTCATGAGCTTTCTTATAGCATTTTCTTAAGGGCTGCTTATGTAATTTTGGTTTCTGTAATCCCTGGGCTCCCATGGAACCCAAATTCTGATAGCCTTTAAAATGTGTCTATTTCACATCAAATTGTGCGTGTAAGCTTTGTTTACAGGTCTATATCTCTTACATTTCTTGTCCTAGCTCAACTAAATTTAGGAATTGGTTTCCTTATAGTATGTTGTAAAGGGTTGCGTAAGTAATTTTGTCTTCTGCAAATTCTGGGCTCCCATGCAACCCAAATTGTGATGGCCCATAAAATGTGCAATAAAGGCAAATCAAGGTTTGCATGTTGTATATATCTATACTTTTGGTTGGGATTTTTAGCATTATGCATGTTATTCATACTTCACCCATATTGGGGCATGGGCTCCCTCCTCCATGAACCCCCCTCCCCCCACTAGCTCCTCCCACACGCCTCTTTTTTCTTTTTCTTTTTTTTACATATTTCTGTGTTGTTTTGGTCAATTCTTACACATATAGCTATGTTGCCACACCCCCCTACATCCCACCCCGCCTTCACCCCCCAGACTCCACCCCCCCCCCCCCCCCCGCCCCCACTCGAAACACATTTTTATTTAAATATCTTTTTTTTTTACATTTCTGTGTTATTTATGGTCACTTCTTACACATAGAGCTATGTTGCCCCCGAACCCCCTCACCGCGACTTCCCCCACATCCCCTCCCACACTTGAATATAAAAAACATTAAGTATGATTGTAATTACTATTATTATTATTATTATTATTATTAAACATAGTGTTACAGGATGGTCGATCGTGGTTGGTTTAGTCGGGGGAAAATACAACATTTAACGATTTCAATAAGAGTTAAATATACAAACTATGAAACAATGATTAAATAATAATTGTATGACGAATATCCTTGTGCTTAATGAATTACTGTCAATTATGAATAGGATGTGATGATTATATCGCTATGTTATGTTGCCCCCCCCCCCAACCCATCACACCCACCGCGCCTTCCCCCCCCCCACCTCCCCCCACCTCCCCCCACCTCCCCCTCCCACACTTGAAACGCATTTTTATTTTTTTTACATATTTCTGTGTTATTTTAGGCCACTTCTTACACATAGCTATGTTGCCATCCCCCCACCCCTCGAAATTCTTATTATTTATTTTTTTTACATATTTCTGTGTTGTTTTGGCCATCCCCCGTCCTCCCTCCCCCACACTCGAAAGTCATCTTTTTTTTTTACATAATTCTGTGGTCAATTCTTACTATGTTGACACCCCCACCCCCCCCCCCCCCCACACACCCCCTCCCCCCCCCCTCGTTATTTTTTTGTGCTTTTTACATTTTTCTGTTTTGTTTTGGTCAATACTTACACATATAGCTATTAGCTATGTTGCCCATACCCCCACCCCACACTCAAATTTATTTTTTTACCATATTTCTGTGTTGTTTTGGTCAATTCTTACACATATAGCTATGTTGCCCCCACACCCATCCCGCATCGAACCACCACTTGAAAATCGATGTGTTTTCTTCACATATTTCTGTGTTGTTTCGGTAAATTCTTACACCTATAGCTGTGTTCGCCCCCACCCCCAGTCGAAACTCGTATTTGTCTCGCTTTTTCGAAGAAAAAAAGAGACATAGGTGTTGCTTTTCCGGCGGCGGCGGCGACATTCAAGTTTTGCGTTTGGGTCGTTTTCTCACAAACTGTATGCGCTAGACCTTTCAAACTTTGCTTATAGTTGTATCTTGGGTGGTACATCGCAACGTGACAAAGCAAATGTGGAAGTGACCTTGACCCTCCAAGTAAAGGGCAGATAACTTAATAATATTTTCGTTCAACTTTTGCGTTTAGGTCACTATTTCACAAACTGTATGCTCTAGACCTTTCAATCTTTGCTTATAGTTGTATCGTGGGTGGTACATCGAAACGTGACAAGCAAATGTGGGTGTGACCTTGACCATCCATGCAAACGGCAGATAACCTTATAATTTTTACCTTCAACTTTTATGTTTAGGTCACTTTTTCACAAACTGTATGCACTGAGACCTTTCAAACTTTGCTTATAGTTGTATCTTGAGTGGTACATTGCAACGTGACAAAGCAAATGTGGATGTGACCTTGACCCTCCAAGCAAAGGGCAGATAACTTAATAATGTTTACCTTCAACATTTGCGTTCAGGTCACTTTCTCACAAACTTCATGCATTCGACCTTTCAAACTTCGCTTATAATTGTTTCTTGGGTACATCACAACGTGTCAAACAGCAAATGTGGATGTGACCTACACCATTCAAGCAAAGGGCAGATAACTTTAATTGTTACATTTACATCACTTTCTCATGAACTATATTTATGCACTGGATGATTTAAACCTAGTTTATAGCTTAATCTTAATGTACTTACATGTCATCTCAGCAAACTGTAAACTCCATTGTTTTTAGTTATTAAAATGTTTAAAAACTTTAATTTAAGCATCATTATCTTTTGTTTTTAAGTCCAGCCCCCTTTAGGGTCACGCCCCCGTTAGGCGGGACATGTGAATCCGCGGATTTCTTGTTTTATTTATTTTTTACATATTTCTGTGTTGTTTTGGTCAATTCTTACACATGTAGCTATGTTGACATCCCTCAACCACCCATCCCGCTCCCCCGCCTCACCCCCACTCGAAAATGATTTTGTTTTACATATTTCTATGTTGTTTTGGTCAATTATTACACATAAAGCTATGAGCTATGTTGCCCCTCCCCCCCCCCGCCCCACCTCACCCCCCACCCACACTCGACTTGTTTTTTTACATACCTCTGTATTGTTTTGTTTTATCAGTTGATCAATATGTTCCTCCCCTACCCCACAACCATCGCACCACCCCATCATCACCACCCCGTGCACCCGAATGTTTGTTTTGTTTGTTTGTTTTTTTGCATATATCTGTGTTGTTATGTTTTATCAGTTTATCAATATGTTTCGCCACCCCCACCCCCCACCCACCCCGCACCCACCCACCATCCCATCATCACTTTATATATTTATTTTTTTAACTTTGTCTGTGTTGTTTTGTTTTATCAAATATACACCTATATCAATGATGCGCACCCGCCCTGCACCCCCATTGGTTTATGGGCTATGGAGGACAGGGGGAGGGGGATTATTTTCATTTTATATTACTTGGATATTAAAATTTTAACTTGAACACAATCATTTACATATAAAACATTTTAGATTAAATTCAGATACACAGATGAAATATTAATAAAAAAACTGAAATGAGGCCACAATAAAAATTGCCAGATATCCCCTCCCTCCCCGAGTTGCCTTTCGACCACAAATTTCATTTAAAATGACAGCAATTTTTGATTAAAACTTATAATAATAATACAATTTCGCACACTACCACAAATTTTACTATAATTTGTATGAGATTCTAACAATAATTTTATATCGGCCCAAGTTTCTATACAAGCCCTGCACCCCAACCCAACCCCCCACCCCACATTGTTTTAGCCTTGTTTTCTGATGATATATACTGGCTATATAATTTATTATTCTCTGAAAAATCGAATAGTCGAGCTGCGCTGTTCTCCGACAGCTCTTGTTGTCCATAATTATTCAGTAAGGTTAGAGAGAAATGTTGCACTTCTATTCTATTTTTGGATGTTTGAAACTCATTGATACAATATTTCCTGGATATCTTTTAATAATATACATTATCTGTTGAATTTGAACATAATTTTACGGCTCACCAACACAGGATAGGTTATAAGACAATGAACATACCAGGCTCATCCTCTATATACATCAAGAAAAAATATGGAGATGAGTTTATAAACTTCTAACCTGCGGAACTGCAAAGTTGCTGCAAATTCTGTAGTAGACACTTCATTTACGAAGGAGACACGTTTCCACATTGCATACGCGGTGTCATGATGAAGACATTGAATGAGCCAGATAAGAAATGACAAAATGGATATGAAGAGGGGTCCTAACCCTCTGTCTGTAGTGTGATTTGCCTGGAAACCACACGGGGTGATTGTTATTTGAAATCAGTTTTACTAGTCTGTTTTGTTTTTAAAATACATCAATGATATCTATTTCCAGAAAAAAGTAAAGAATCCTAGGTCATAAACCTGTTGTCAGTGCCGCCTTGTAAAATGCATCTGGCAAAAGCTCTGATGATGGATTTTTATACTGTTGAAAATGGACAACAAAAATGAACACAAACGTGTGATTTACTGCATTAAATGTTCGAAATACGCATCTGTTATGAAATTTACTCGTTGTAGATATCACTCATACACATTTTGTACAGAAAATATACACCCGGTGTCTCATTTATTTTCTTCACTTTTCTGATGAGTCAGTCTTGCATTTTCAAGTGTGCTGACTAATTGAAAAATTGTCGTAATAGTTACACTTCTTTTATATTCCCAAGAATAAACCACCACAGGCACACACTCTTGGTTAACTGGAGTCTACATGGAGTGGCTCGGAGTGTTTGACCATGCGGAAATGGCATACTTTCGTGAAAAGGATACTCGGAGTCCAAACACACGCCACCCCAAAAACTTGGCGAATCGAGTAAAATGTGGGTTTCGCATGAGCTGTACAGAACTTTAGTAGAGAATGAAATAAATTGTAATTATGCAACAAGTACATGTAATCATATGTCTCTAAATGGATATCACAACTTATACTTGAAAACAAAAGCTTGGTCAGCTTTAATTAGTCGGAACATGGCTTACACTTTGTAAAATTACTAATATTGAAAGGCAGAGTGAAAACAGTTGACAAAGTATTTGGAAGCATTACAACTTCGACAATTGTGCTATCAAATCAACAGAATATAATTAAATTGTCCACACTATGTCGAATAAATATTTTTTTCGCTTCCAAGTTAGCACGGTCCTTTTTAACAGAGAATACATTTTAAATCAGCCTGTGTTCATCGGGTGTTTCAATTAATGCAAAAATGATGGTAACATTATACATGTACATTAGTACTTGACACCAAGTCTATATTATCTCTTTTAAGGTTGGAAACAAACCCGTTGCAGCTTTAATTGAATAATGGTCGTCGATCATCAGTTGTTTTCAAACTATTCGCAACACTAGACTAGTAATTGCCCTTCAGTTGGACTGTAAAGGAAACTTATGAAATCAACTGATATAAAAAAGAATATTAAGAAATCATTGGCTTGTCTCCCTTTCACATACGTGTACTGACATTGTAATAAGTTCAATGGTTTCAAGTCAGGGTTTTCCCCAGCCCATCCCCCTCTAATGCAAAAATGCCACCACTCCTTAAAGAAATCCTGGGCCCTGCAAGTACAGAAGAAATTCAATCATAAATTAATGGCAGTCACAGTCAAGTCTGATTCTGGGGCAAGTTACGATATTTCTGATTAAAAGATGATGGAATTTATGTAAACAATAGCGCATATTTCATGATATTGCTGACAAAACCTAATACTATAATTCAGAACTCCAGAGAAGCATATTTAGGGAGTATTTCAGCATTAAAATTTAAGAAATCAGCAGGAAAAAATACATTGGGCGAGAAAATCAGCACCGAAAATTTACAATTCCAGTACTATAAAGGCATATTTTGAAGTAACTTGAAGGATATTCCACAGAACACTTGTGTTGAATGCCATGCTCAAGGTTAGATCGTTTCAAGTTTAAAGTTTAATAAAAGAAAAGGGGCCTAACTCTGTCAAAATGAAAGTCAGAGTTATTGAACATGTATAACGACATGCCTAGACATGAGATGAAGATGGGTGCGAAGTTTCCTGAGCATAGATCAAACCTTTTCAACTTATGGCCAAGATTAGGTTGCAGGGTAACGTGTGACGGGCGGACGACAAAGTGATTCGCAATGTCTGCCATGAAACGCAGATGACACAGAAAGCAACAACATTATCATATTTAATCTTTAAAATAATCTGAATCATGTTGTTTTCTTTTAATTGTCTTACAATAGCGAATAATATACCCGCTTGTTTACAAAAGATGAATATTTACTCGCTCCATCGGCCATTTTAAACATTATTGTCTGTCACATGTGTAATGATTATACTTTCAGCATGTTTCATTGATGATTTGAAATGATTTGATTGATTGATTTATTCCGGAATATATGGGAAATGTTCCCGTTGCTATGACCGAAACCATAAATAGTCATGCTCACAGTTTCCAGTCCAAACAGAATAATATAGGTACCGCAAGTATACGTAGGTCGATTGTCTTTACTTTATTGGAAAATCTGACGGTAAAATAACTGCAATCAGAAAACATCATTCCAAACTCTGATTTTGTTGGCCTCTGGTTAGAATAGTAGATTTATGCCTTATAATTGTTACACAATGCCACAACATGCAATCAGTTTAATAATAATATAAAGCCACCAGTTTCATACTCATGTTTGTGTCATATCACGCTTAAATGCACACATTTCATTGTTGCATTGTTGTTTTATTCTATGCAGCTGTTGTTCAATAAACAGTTAAACATTCTGCTTTTAATATTGACTTATTGTCTAGTCTGGTACTCTTCCCCTACTGCGCTCGCTACTCTCTCTTCGTGGGGTCAGGCAATGGTTGGTAGCATTTTGAATGAGACATTGTGGGTCAAAGTGTACCCATGCCAGACTAGACACAGCATACTTATTGCCCATGATTACCAGGTGAGCGATCTAAGGCCATCCTAGCCGTGTTGTTTTTGCAATGTTTTAAAAAAAAAACTACTAGTGGGAATTTTATGTCGACAACCCTTGATGTAAGAGCCGTTTTAGCCAGTAGAGCATCCACAGGCCCTCTTGGGCCTCTGGTTTTTAATAGAATGGCATTTTATTTTTAAACAAATGCAATTAAATGTCATCTCAGCAAACGAAAAACTCCATTGGTTTTAGTTACTAAAAGTTTACAACCTCATTTAAGCATCATTGACCGTTTTATTTTTAAGTCCAGCCCCCGTTAGGCAAGATATGTGAATCCACGGATTTCTTGATTTACTTACGCCTGTAATTCTTCATTTTTGTCGTTTGATGACGTCTACCTAAAGCCCAAAAGGACGGTGACGTTTGATAATTGTCTTAAAAAAAAAATTGTCGTGCCTTAAAGGCTTTAATGGTTTGTTCTCTTGTTGCTCTGGTTTCTGTCAAGTCATTGAGTACCTTCTTTGTGGCTTTCTAGGCTATTGATGTTTTGTATTTATATATACACGATTATCTAAGTGTTTTACTATTAATGCTGCCTTGCTGGTTAGAGAATAGCTCATGGTGGGGATTTCTTTATTTACACTGTCCCGTTTTATTGGGATGACAGTAGGGTAAATGTGAGGTTTGGTGCACCCTAGAACCTGGTTTAAATCCCCAGCGGCCTTTTTGACACTGACCGTTCCAAGGCTGGTAGCCCTATAGCAACCCTGTTGAGTTTGTGATGACGTATTTGGCCTTTTATTCATCTTTAAAGTTGTTCTTTGTTTCTCTTTGTGTTTGTGGTTTACTGTCGTCCTTGAATGCTACTTTTCTTGTTCGATCGAGTGAATCCATGGGTATGATCCCGTTAGGATGAGATGTTGATTCAGCCAGGATAAAATCAACGCATTAAGCGCCGCAAAGATACGGCCACCCTTGTCACCGTGTATTAGATCCAGATGTAAATGACCAAATTTTTAATTTCATGAATTATGATATTGAACTCTCGGAAGCTAGCATAAATAAAGCATGCGACGAAGTACAAAATATAATATTATTGGCAGCGAATAAAGCACTCCCCCAGCTAGCACACTGATATAGGGCCGATATCGGGTGAAGAGCGGAATATCGGCTAAATATGCCAATATCGGGCCGATGTTGGGCCGATGTTGTGCCGATATTGGCAGATATCGGGTGAAGAGCGGAATATCGGCTAAATATGTCAACATCGGACCGATGTTGGGCCGACGTTGTACCGATATCAAAATATTTTAGTAAAACATTTTTAAAAACTACACATCTATTGCAAACAACTATTGAAATAAATTATTATACGTTCATTTCTTTCAACATATTTATAAATATTTATAAATATATATTTTTATTTTAGCAAAATAAATATCGGGCCGACGATGGGCCGATATCATTTTGCTAACAAGGGAGATTCATCGGGCCGCTATCGGTCCTATATAACACGACATAAATCAATAAAGGGAGGTAATGACATGCCATTTAAATATTGTGTATTTACTGTTAATGTGAAAAGATTTTCTTCGCTTTGTTCTTTCTTATATTGCAAAATGATGCTACCTACATTCACAGAGTTGTATTTATTGCTCATGAATATTTTACCAATCGAGCTAATTAAGGTAACCACCAACAAAAATATATAATATAGGTAGTATATATAATGGAAATATTTCAATATTAATTGTATCGATTTGATCAAAATGCGGAAGGAAGTAAACGCCCGTTAATATTGTATGTTGCGAACTATATATTTTGAATTGGTAATCCGATGCTCCACCTACTGAGCTAGCTGGGTGGTCGATAAAATTCACTGAAGGATGTTGACAATAGAATGAATTTGATGTTTAGCTGATATCGGGCACATATGTTCAACCGACGTCGGGTTGATGTCGGGGCAATATCGTAAGCCGGCGTCGGGCCTATTCGCAGCCGAGATTATAACCGACATCGGGCCGACAACGACATCGGTATGATGTCGGCCCGATATAGAATGCTGGCTGTGCCGATTATCTAAAAACAATAACAATAGAAAGAAACAAAATAAGAAATAGTTTGATAATGATTTAAAATCCGTGCGAAGGCATGTTATGAGTAAAGGTGAATTGTATTCTAAATATCCATTTGATCCTATTATAAAGGGCAGTTATTATAAGTTATATAGGCAATATAATAAACTGCGTAAGTATAAGGCTAAACAATTAAGGAAAACATTTTATCCCAATTTTTAATTCTATACCTGCTACATTCAAATCCAGATTAGATGAACTTGATTTACAATTAAATGATATGGAAACAAAAGACTCGAAACTTTTAAATGAATTAGATTTTCATATAACCACTCAGGAAATTCAAGAGTCTATTAAAAAATTAAAGTATGTCGCTTCCTCGGGATAAGCACTTATATCAAATGAAATGCTGGCCAGTCAGGCCTGTTACAATCTCTAGAAAAAAAGTTTAATAAAGTGCTTACTTCTGACTTTTACCCATATGATCGGACATATGGTTACATATCCCCTATTTTTAAGGCAAAAGATCCAAAGAATTCAGAAAATTACAGAGGTATAGCCGTTACATCATGCTTAGGTAAACTTTTAAAGAATATCCTCAATGCCAGGTTAGATAAGTTTTTACAGAAGCACCAACTAATTAGCTCCTGTTAAGTTGGATTTTCAAAAAAGTCTAGAACTTCAGATCACATGCTTATCCTTAAAAGTCGAATTGGTGACAAACAATTGTTCACTTGTTTTATGGACTTCCGAAAAGCATTTTATACGGTTATACACTCTGGCATAAGTATTAAACTGCTAAACATGGAGATAGGAGGACTCTTTTATGAAGTAATAACAAATATGTATTAGAATAATCTTCTATTTATAAAGGTAGACAGCAATTCAGTAACAGATTCCTTTATTTCACAGATAGGTGTTAGGCAAGGAGAAAATATCAGTCCGAACCTGTTCAAAATCTTCATTAATGACCGGCCAGATTATTTTCCGGTACTGCTGATCTGGCTATGCTTAACAACACTAGGCTAGATTGTCTTATGTACGCAGACGATGTTGTTCTTTTATCTAGTACAGCCCTTGGTTACAAGAAAACTTTAAACAAGCTTTATATTTTTTGTCAGGATTGTGTCTCAATATAAATGTTTTGAAATCTAAGTGTTAATCTTTAATAAGGCAGGTAGACTAGTAAAGAGAAAAAATGTGTCATTCAAACCCAATTTTTAGAATCTCTCTCCTCTTATAATTATCTTGGAATTACATTTTATGCACCTGGTTGTTTTACACAAGCTTGAAGTTACTTGTATAAGACACGTTTGAAAGCCCCTTTTATGTTAAGGAACAATTTTATCTCCTTACATCCGGTATATCCACAAGTTGCACGTCTTTGACCATAATATCAAGCCAATTTTACTATATGGCAGCGAGTGCTGGGGATTGTTTGGAAATGTAATCCTTGTGTGTGACTTTACTAAGCTGTCTAATAAGTTTGAATTTGAAACTTACATGTAAGATACTGTAAATATATTTTAGGGGTACATAAGAAAACCACCAACTTTGCTGTTATGTCTGATTTGGGTCGTCTTCCTGTGTACAGGGGACTGTAATATAAACGGGTACTGCTGTGTAATTTGATGTTATCGTGTCGATGTTAAAATATTATCATCGTCTAGTCAATAATCCGTCCAACCGTGTAGCAGATGGTTTGAGTGAATCCAAAAGTCTTCATCATAAAGGTATTCACTCATGGTATTCAGAAAAAGTATCGATTCTTAAAGTACTAAACATGGACATTGATCAATTTTCTCCCCCCCCCCCCCCCCCCATCCCTCCCCTCCCCCCCCCCCCCCCCCCACCCCAACCGCCACCCACTTTGCTGTTATGTCTGATTTGGGTCGTCTTCCTGTGTACATGGACTGTAATATAAACGGGTACTGCTGTGTACTTTGATGTTATCATGGCGATGTTAAAATATTATCATCGTCTAGTCAATAATCCGTCCAACCGTGTAGCAGATGGTTTGAGTGAATCCAAAAGTCTTCATCATAAAGGTATTCACTGATGGTATTCAGAAAAAGTATCGATTCTTAAAGTACTAAACATGGACATTGATCAATTTTCTCCTCCTTCCCTGGATTTAATACTGGATTTACCGCTGCTCATTGATACGGTTAAGTGGGGCAACCTCGACAGTTTACTTCCTCATAAGGATCTCATCAGGATCTCATATTTTAATGGAGACTTGATATATGTACAATACAAACATGTTATCGCTATATCTATTACAAGTGTGTGGTATATACACTTTTAATATGTTCGCAACTACACTTGTGTACAAGTTTGTGTCTTAAAACCAGTATATAGGATGTAATAATTTACTCCATCCGTGATCTTAAACAGACTAACATGTACATCCTATTGTGTATAATTTAAGCAAATATATTTTACAAAATCAAACACATATTCTGAAAGGATTCACTTATATGCCTAACGGTAAGTGGTATAAACCTTCATTAGTCTTTTCTTTTATGTCAATGCTCATAATCATGTTCTGAATAATCTCAATAACATATATATTAAATATGATTCAGTATTGGAGGGGTACGCATTATATGGGAAGAAGTCGCGATTTGTAAGTATCCGATTTGTAAGTACCCGATCCATAATCTAAGTGTAAATTAAACTGTCTGTTCACAGTTCAGTACCGATACATATACAAACGAGAACGTTTAGAATACACAAATATCAACTGTATGATAGCAACGTGATGTCGACTGTTTATGCATACTTTTTTTTTCACCATCCAGTTGTGTTCACACTGATAAGGCGAAAACTGTACAGGGTATCGGTTATAACTGATGTGCTTTGCATTTTTAATTCAGTGAGCTCAGACGTGTACATGTACTTATTTTGAAAATTAAATTTTAAGGCCTCCAAAAATTCAAGGTAAATATTTAAGGGTCACACGGTAACCAGTGTGACCTTTCAAAATAAGATCAAACAGAAGGTCAACAATTAGCTCATAGCAAACTACATCTTAATGTTACATATGATAGAACCGTGAAACTAGGCATACCTGAGTGTTAGTTAAAGATGTGGTTAGTGTCCTCCTTGTTAATTTGTTAAGATAAAACCTTGGAATTTGTCATACAGGATCTTTGGATAACTACTTTGAAAACATTTTCATATGGCATGTTGATTCAAAGCAAAATTTTGAAAAGAGTCCTAGTACATTATTTAATGTGTTGCCATTTTGTTTTTAAAAATGTGGTCAGTGGTCTGTAAAGAAGGTCAATAACATAGTGCACAGTGACCTAATTACCTGCTTTTCTCATTGTCAAAAAAAAAATGTTTTGAATGTAACCTAAGGTGAACTTAGTTAAGCACTCGATCAAAACTATGTCCATGTGATCTTCGTTTCTTTTGAAAGATACATTCCTTATTGGCTGAAAGTGTTCAAATGTTGCTATAATATTTTTTCAAGAAAGCAATGTCGTTAACCATGTAAACATTAGACCAAAGTAGGCCAAAGAGTTAAAATTAACCCAAACACGCATTTTGTGAATATGTTCAGTGACGTAAAACATATTTTTATGATTAAAATCAAACCGCCAAAATAAAAGCGTGTTGGGCGATTGTATTTTAAAGTAACTCATTCAAGATGAAAATAAGAAAATAAATTTGTGATTTAGTTTTGCCCCCACCCCATACGGAATATTTACCGTGGTCAAAGTTGGCAATAAATCATATTGTGGGACTCAGAATGTCCTGTTTAATATTATGTTGCCTTTGTTTTTGCTTCTTGGTCGTCAGAAACTTGTGGAATATTGCCCATTTAATATTTAATAATGGTAGATTTCAAAAAGTATCAGTCACCGTCCTCCTATAGCAAAACGATATACTTCAGTTTTCTTTTTATTTCAGGTATCACATTAGTGTGACGATGTATGTGGTTCTGTTTTGTGTGCTGATACACATCGTACACTGCAGTACGTATGTTTTAAATATAACAGATTAATATGAACACTTATTTCGAGTAACAATTCTGACTGCACCGGTGGTCACTCTTACTTCAACCGGCTCAGTTGCAGGATTTTACTTAGAAACATTTCAAAATGTATCATCCCGAGTTTGATGTGCGTATACCGGTGATTATGGAACACTCATTATGATTAGATAAAAATAGTGCGTTATCATTCTTACTGTATTCTAAACCTGTTGTAAGTGATTCACTTCTAAGGTACTTCTTGATTGTCTTCCTGTGTAGAACCAGTACTAAGCAATGCAGATAAAGTGTCTTGCTCAGGGACACAACACATATGGCTATGGCGGGGATCGAACCCACGACTTTTGGATTATGGATCCAACGCTCTACCACTAGACCACAGCGCTCCACTATTATTGGGGAAATAAACCAGGGTCCTAAACAAGAACACACTAAAGGAAGCAATTGATTAAAGAAACAATTTGTATCCAAACATTTAAGTATATAATGGTTTCAAAGGTGGAATCTGGAATCTCTTAAATCTAATAAATATAACCATGTAATTAAAACTGCAAAGTGTGCAGTCAAAACATTTACTTGCTAAATTGTATCTAATAAATATGAAACCAAACAGTCCAAGTTTAAATATTTTATTTCGAACAGCAATACCGTAGCAATATAACAGACTTGGACGTCACGTGAATAACAGTATTCTTAAAAAGTCACGACCTTCACGAATCGAGATGAAGGGCAATATTGCTTATGGGCACGGGGAGGTTTGCTTAGGTCGCCAGAAAGCACAGGCAACACAACTATCGTAGATAATAAAGGCCTACCAGGACGACGATTTGAAGATATAAAATAAAAGCATGCAAGGACCACAGTCAACCAAACATACGCATCGAAACAAACAACAAGTACAAGGATAAGTCATCAGTACATAAACACAAATAGTACATATACACAAATAGTACATATACACAAATAGTATATGTGTACACAAATAGTATATATACACAAATAGTACATATACACAAATTGCATCTGTATATTATTGCTCAGTGAAATAAAATTTATATGGAATCACCAATCAATACAGTGGCGTAGGAACGTTTAAGATAATGGAGGGTCAGGTGGACGGATGGGCAGGGGTCAACTGAACAATTTCATTTTATAACGTTTTTTTGTTTTTCTTCTTGTTGTTGTCTTTGGTTAACCAGTGTTTATATTTCAGAATGGACTTGCGGGGAAAACTATACAATGCATTTTGGCGTACTGACATCACCGAACTATCCAGGCAAATATCACAATAACCAGAACTGTCGATGGACGATATCTACATACAGAGATACCCGAATTAGTTTAGTGTTTAGCGCATTTGATATTGAATATTTCAACAACTGTATTTACGATAACGTTTCGGTAAGTCGCAGTTTTGTAAATAAAAGTATACCTGGCACTTACATGTTATTTGCTCTGAAAAATGGTTTTATACTTCACTTAAATGGGTAAGTACGGGGAGAAATGCGCTAAGCTCCTAATATGGGGGAATACATTTGCCCTATATTTAAAACGTAGACGATCGTGATGTTTATATTAGATATTGATAGGTTTAATCATCTTGTGTTGGGATTTTTATTCTCATTGATGTTGTGCTGTGTGGATTCATACTGAATTTGATAATTGTTCCTCATATGGGGTAATTCGAAATACGAAAGTTAAACGTATTATTCTCGACATATTGTATGTGTTATTTAACAGTTCTATAAGTACTGTAAAATTGATATATCCTATCACACACAAGAGTTTTAAACTTCTAAAGTATTGTTGTCAGTTTTAAACAAAAGTAAATAATATATAGCAAAGTCTATTAAGATACATTTAATAAAATATTTCCATAGCCCTTCATCAGTTGGGTAAAACACACAATTTTACAACTACATTATGGACGCGGCCATATTGAACATCAACAGAATAATATAAACAAAGGACGTGACGTCAACGTCAAATGTCGTTTACGTTGCAGCCCTTTGGTTTTGCAGTTCGAAGACGTTTTATCTATATTGCTTCACGTATGGTCCTCCCGACGTGCGAGTCGCCATGTAACTTTTCTAGAACCGAAAAAATTGCCATATCAGCAGCGTGATATGCATCGAAATGATGCGTGATGGACTTCTCTTTCTTCAAACATGATATCTCGAAGTTTCTTTATTGTCGTTCGCGTGTTTTGCGCCCGGTCTGGCCGACATATACCGTGCAATTACACATATTACAGCTTATGCAATACACTACGTTTCGCTGACGACAATTGACATTTTCTATAGGTTGGTAAGCTTTCTGCTTGTCTGTGTCGTGCACAGTCTCTTTTGAAAATTTGAAACACAGTTCACAGTTTTCCTGGCATTCTGTTCCCACTGCTGAATAAGTATGTTGGTTTTACTATGTACCCATGATCACATAATTCCGATCGCGTCGAGACGCGACCATCAGCGGTTCCTTGACGACACCTTTTATTATGCCTGACAGAACACGTATATGTTTGTTCACTATATTGTGTATATCTGGCAGCAAATTTGAGTATGTCAAAACAAGGGACACCCTGTCTCGATTGCTTTGTCTTGTATTTGATTAATGTAATAAGTCATCCCTACTAAGATTGTCGACTCTTTTCAGTTGCTTTTCAACCATATGCCGCTGTATCCACGTTTCCGAAGATGGGCTTTTAAGTGTTACCTGTGCCGTTGATAGTCATCATCGCGTTCACATATGCGCGTTTTATGGTGAATTTGATCGTATGTGGGCACTTTACTTTTCAGTTTTATTCAAAAGACTCATCAGATATTTCGATAATTGTTCCAAACTCTCGCGATCTCTGAATCATTCAGTGGTCGTGGTAACCATTCTCCTAGTTTGCCATCCATATTATGTGCATTTTAAACGTTATTCGATTATGTTTAAAGCTAAACATCATCTCAGACACTTTTACTTCTGAAAGTAACGGATTGTGATTTAGGAATTTAAATGAATTCTAAATGGTTTTCTTGTTTTAAGTCTGCAAAAAAGGTAATGAGTCAATGAAAAAATCTAAACATTACTGAGCCATCGGAAAATAACATTCGTGTACCCGAAAAAGACGGGGCTAGGGTATAAGGTACAAGGCTCCAGGAACAATCTCCTTCTGTAAAAAACACTTCACGCTTTACTACTACAAATATCTCCATGAATTTATCCGGTAAGGTCTGGATATTTGTCGAGTGATCCAGACTTACAATATAAACTGCTCCGTAGAATTCCGTAAACGCAGTATTTATTGGGGCTAGGAATTCGCAGACCGCATTCGGTAATTATATATAACGAGAATAAATGCTTAGATTAAAAAAAAACATGTCAACAAAGATGATACTGTTATTAACAAAGGTGATAGGAAACATTATCAACCGAAACATGAACCATTTGTATGCATAGATTAACTTCCGATTTATATTTGGGATGCATTAGTTATGAGCCTGAAAACATGCTGTATATAAACAAATCATAACCCAATGAAAATGGTCTTTGTCATAATATATAGGTCAATTTTATTTTAGAAATTTAAACCAGAGAGAGGATTATCCGAATATATAATGTGTTTAAGATATCAGGAGAAAATCACAGCATACATTATCTATATATAAGTCCCACCGTAAGTCTTACAGATTGTTTAACTTTAAATTATTAACTTACCATACGCACGCGGTATTCCTATGCATACGATATACTCGAAACTAACCATTGCATTTATTTACATATTTCCCAATTTCAGATAGTTGATGGTTTAACTAACAAACCGTTACATGACAAACTACTCTGTGGTCACAAGCTACCTGATCCTGTCGTAAGCTCGGGAAATGTAGTGTTTGTCTACTTTAAATCGGATTCAAATACAGAGAAGAAAGGTTTTAAATTAGAATGGAGAGGTCAGTAAACATTAATTAAGCAATGATTTATAATCCTGATATTATTATAGCAAAATAATTGACCACTGTGTCTGAGCGTTATCGTAATTAAACGTTCTGGAGTATAAACATTTTGGTTATTTCTGTTTGAGCATTTTTAACATCTGTTAACACATTTTATATAGTGAGCGATACATATACCGTCCAATCAAAGACTGTGTCATGGCATGAAGCGTCGGCACGATGTATGGACGAAGGTGGACACTTACCAGCAATTGATCCATTTACGACAAAAGCCATACAACAGATGGTGAAGTCTCATGGTACACCAGAAATGTGGTCCGGGAAGTATTTTACTCCATGGGCTTGGCTTAAAGGTATTTGAATATATTTGGTTCTCTTTTCAACGAGTTCTGTAGGTTATTACTGAAATTTAAACTTTGCCGAACAGCGCACAAGTTGAATAAAATCCGAAGGATTTATGTCGAATTAATGCGTGATTCATGCCGCCGAATGATGGTTGCCATTAGTAAAATTATACTAAACCTAAAACAGGCTTTTTCGATGGACCGCTGAACAGATGTGTTTAGCTCAGCTGAGCGAGTCGAAGACTCAAAGGTGACCAATTGATATCACATTTTGTCCGTCGTCCGTCCGTCAGCCTGTCGTCCATCCGGCGTTAACTTTTGTTTAACGACTTCTTCTCAGTAACCGTAGGTGTTGATTAACTTGCACACGGATCATCTTTAGATCAATTTTCAAGTTTGTTAAAACTAAGTCAACACCTACGATTTCACTACCAATCGTATCAGTTAGCATGATTTTTGATTGTATATCATTACAAATGGATATCATAGTATCAGTATTTTACCACGGATGTCAAGTTTTATTAACGATTTTCTCATACTACATAAATACAATCTACGAAAGCACAACTCTAGTTTAAAACCTTGTAAATCAATGTATTAAAAACAAAAACAGTATCAACTTTAGACATTATCCTACTAAAGAAATATAAAAAGATCGGACAGGGACAGTAGCATTCAAGGAGAACAGTCAACCACAAAACACAGAAACAAACATGGAAACAGACAAACAAGAAGGCAAAAGTAATAATAAAAGTAAACGACATCACAAACACAAAAGGGTTGACAATAGGGCTACAGCCTTGGAACGGTCAGTGGCAAAGTAAACCACTGGGGGTTTAAACCGGTTCTAGGGTGCACCAAACCTCACACTTACCCTACTGTCATCCCATTAAAACAGGACATTGTAAATAAATAAATCCCCGCCATGATCTAATATCTAACCAACAAGGCAGCATCAATAGGCAATATAAGTAAAACACAAATATGCTCGTGTAAATATAATACAAAAAAACAATAGCCTAGAAAGCCACAATGAAGGTACTCAATGACTTGGCAGAAGCCAGAGCAGTAAGATAATACACCATTAAGGGCACGACAAGAAAGATCATACTAAACCTTGTCTGACATTCAACATAACATTATACTTTACTTTTCTGCCCAACTATTAAACCTGCTGTTAAGTATCCAAGTAAACAGTTTTCTCAGCGTACGTAATTTGTAATTGCTCTGTAATGCTCTTTTACAATACCCTTTTTATACACTACCCTTTTTATGATTTAGGATGGCATATCCTGAGGACCATATTTTTGGAAAGTACCTTAAATATACAAATACCTTCTAAAATAAACATTTAAGGGCCCTGTCCCAATTTGAGTAACTCGATTTTGCACATTTTTTTCAAGTGGTATTTTTTCAGTTATTCAAAGGATAAAGTTTCACACAAAATGAAACTTTTCGTGAAAGTTCCGCTTTATTGTCATCTAAATCTAAACATTAACAAATCCGTATTTGACCAGTTTTTAAAAACATCGGACATTTCTTTAAAAATGAAGTTCAACAACGATCGATTGTTCTGGTTAAATTTGGTGAATTTGGAGGAGAAAAGTATTTTTTTGTAAATGTGGATATGGCTCTATATGTGTCTTCATTTTCAAAAAAATAAGTTTTTCCTAAGAAAAGTGATTTTTTGAAAATGCGGACACGGCTCTTAAAGGCGGTGTGTCCACATTTTCAAAAATGATGTTTTTCTTAAGAAAAGTGTATGTTTGAAAATATGGACATGGGTCTATAAAAATTATATTTTTCCTAAGAAAAGTGTATTTTTGAAAATGTAGAAACGACTCTAAAAGACAGCGTGTCGTCATTTTAAAAGTTGTAATAATGTGATACATGGAAGGTTTATTCCCGGGAAAGGGTATCCTTTGGGACATATTACTAAAAAATGGGGCTTGGGTTACATTTTGGGGGTAAATAACATGTTTTTGGATATGTGGACACATATCATGTTGGTTAAATCACGCATTTTGTTAGATTTTTAAATTAGGACACACGATCAACCCTGTCAATGATGCAAGTTCAGAAGGGAATGTATTCGGAAAGAAATCAAATTATACGTAAATTAATAAGAGTTGTATTCGTTTGGAAGGACATTTATATTATTTCAATCAATCTGGAAGGAAATTAAAAAGAATATACTACAAACTCCTTATTGAAGTTGAGCAGAAAATTTCCGACACTTTGTTGTTTGTTTTCACATGTCGGTATAGTCTGACGCTCTAACCCAATGAAAACGTCGTTACATACTGTGCGTCATAAATAGAGACTGTTTTGTACCAATAACTAAGACAAGCAAGGTTTTACGCAAGCGTAAAATAGCTGCCGAGAGACAAAAAATAAAATAATGATAGATCAAGTCACGCGAGTTAAAACAATATTGAAAAAAAATTTGGTCACAAGGAGACATATATATTTTATATTTTATTATTTTATTAAAGTGACAAATAACATAAACACGCCATGACCGTTTTTTACCAGACACATTCTTCCCGATATTTACCATCAGTTCTTTCTACCAAACATTTTGAATCAATGTGGGCGACCTCGCTTCTCTCTGTTCAAATATCTTGACAAGCCATACATATTGATTACAATTCACCCTTGTAACACGACGTGCTAGAAGAACTCATCAGCACAGAAATACAATTGATCACATGTAAGGGATACCTGTGCGTTAGTGTGTGCATTACAACACAAATAAACTGTTCACTGCTACCAAGTGTAATTAAAGATTTCGTTATCAAGTGCACAATGTAAAGGAACTGTTCATTGCTACCTTACCATTTGCAATAATGAAATGAAAATTTAAAAAAAAAAGAAAAAGGAAAAGTAAATCAGCAGGGTTGAACCCTCACTTTCCCGGCACTAACACGACGCGTCAACCAACTGCGCTACGGAGACTAATGAACGTATTTTGTTGGTAATATACATATCATAATGACCGCATGCTACACTTAATAGACTGATCTACGAAAACGTCATTTCAGCAAGTAAAACGGTAACCTTTGAACACTGTAAAATATGTGTTTATACCATTCAGGTTTTTTTGACGAGTTCACTGGGAATTGAAATTGTAATGCATGCTTATCGTCCACTACATGATTCACAATCTGTTAATCATAGACAAACACAAACACCGTATAAGGATCAGCTGCCTCAACTTTGGACAGGGCCCATTTAAGAGTAGGATATATTCCATTTTATGAATACAGATCTGGCTTGTCACCTTTACCATTTTATATTGTTTAACAGCCAATTCGAGCTGGCCATTTCTAATTCATAATCAGATATATGTCATTAACAATTTTCGAGAATATAAATCTAAACTTATCATTAACATATCTATCGTTTCACACAATATCATCGTCTGGTGTAAAACATCTGAGTTAACATTAGAGTTATTGCCCTTGATTTGGTGAATAGCTATATATTGCATTGTCAGCACGCTAGCACCTTCATTTTGCATCTGATTTTTACCAAACTTGTTCAGAATGTATTATATATAAAAGCTTAAAAGAGTTTAAACCACTAATATTAGTTAATAAAAATCAGAGTTATTACCATTGGTTTAAAGAAAAAACTACAGTTTGCATTGTTAACACTCTAGCACTTAAATTTTGATTCCAATCTTTACCAAACACTTTAGACTCTTATTTGTATTAAAGTATATCAATGACGCAATACAGTTTATGTTTATGCTCATGTATTGTCTGCATACTATGTTGGCGTCATTTTATTTCAGAAACGACGCCGAAAAATTGGAACTTGGTTGTCATGCACACTCTACCAATCTTTTGAGTCAGAGGATTCATAGAATTATTTAAAGACATAATATATATTCTCACAGCGAGGATAGTATTTGCACGGTATATAAGTATCATACTAACAATCAAACATCTCATTCAGAACGTGGTTTAAACTAATTTCCTTGGTAATTTGGCTTTCAAAGCGTATCATTTTATTTTAGGTTGCTTTGAAACAAATTCGACTGTCATCGACTCCTTGATATACACCGAATTTAAAAACAACCAGATGATGGTGTGTTTGAACCACTGTAAAAGGTCGAACTATTTCGGACTACAGGTATTTACCAAGTGTTATGTTAATTGCTGTTGTTAAGGTTTAATTCCACTAAATCAGCCGGATGTGCTTGCCTGGTGCAGTCGAAAGTAGTTCTGTATTAAAGAGTGCTAATCTCTTTTTTCTTTAAAACCTTTTTTTAGTGCAATTTCCAGTTATTGTTTGGCTGTAACTGTATTCTGGACATGTTGTTGATATTTGAAAATGGAGCTCATCATGTTTTTGACAGTTTTTTGTATAAATTTCAGAAGTGAAAGTAGACAGGGTACGAAATTGCAAGGGGTAAAAATAGCTTTGACCTTTGAGCCGGTGTTTGTATATAACTGAAGAAATGTTTCTTAGAAGGTATTAAACCCCCTATAGCAGACATGTTTATTTGCATGATAAAGTAAGTTTCCCAGAATTCTAACCAGGTTTGAGTTTTTAACAGGTTGTCAACATTCTAACTTTACTATGGAAGGGCAATGGAGACTCATTTACGCTATTATAACCTTAATACAAAGTATTGTGTTTAACATTTTGTATCACTGGCCGTTTGATATATAGCTTTTGCATCCCCGGTATTTTGAATCCATGACCTTTATATAGCTTGCCTTTTCAATCGAGGACCTTTAGCATCTCTAGTTGATAGTATCCCAGGGTCCGTATTCATAAATCAACTTAAGTAGGAAATATTAAGTTAAAATTTAAGATTTTTGTATTTTTTTAAATATCCTTATTAACCTCTCAGGGATACTATAAAACATTTATTTTAAGATAAATATTTAGCTGTAGGTTTTATTTATCCATAACCTTATTAGCAACATTAAGAAAACGTCTTAAATCGATAGAAAAGGTTTTTTAAGACGCGTTATGAATACGTACCCTGGCCTTTTGTACCTTTGAATTCCTGGTATTCTGTGTCCCTGTTGTTGTTTTATACTTTGCTTTTTGTGTCCTTGTGTTGTTTTTTTAAAACGTTTTATTTTCAGTGGAATTCTGCAATTTTCAATAATTATATTCTTCAGTATGGACCTTACTATTCATACATCAAACATTTATTAAACTATTTCTATTGGTTAAATGTATTATATTTTCAATAATTCTATAAACATTAGACAATTAATGAAGATGAAAGTAATTACAAAAAAAGATAAGGAAGAAAATAAACTCATACTGAGTTCCATAGCAATTGTTGTTTTTTTCAAAAATGATGTGAAAAATAACGAACACAATTGTATGTTATAGTTACTAAACATTACCGCTATTCAATTAGATAATAAGACATTAGCATGATTGAAAACTACTGAAGTTTTTAGTTACAGCTAGCATATGTAAAGAGTAACGGTGTACGGTATGAATTACAGTGCTTAGGAAAACACTAACCAGAGTCAATGAAGTATAAAATATAGGTCAATATTGGTTACGTTTATTTTACCCTGCCTTTGCCGGAATGTATAGTACTCATGTTTTAGCTCGACTAAGAGTAACACTCCAGCTTAGGCGTCGGCGACAACGTCGGCGTTGGTTTTAAGGTTAACGTTTTTACCCAATTATTTAGCAACGACAGGTCATACATCACTGAACTTAGAATACGTCCTAAGACATCGAGGGCACGGGTAGACACATGTTCCATAACTCTGTATCGCATTTGACCCTTTTTTGACTTTGAATTTTTAGTGAAAGCTTTTTAGTTTAAAGCATTTTAGCAAGTCCATGTATTTCAATAGCTGCATGTAATATATCTAAAACACATCAGTAAAACTTGGGATATGCCTTCAGTACCATCGAGTGCACTGATAGACATATGTTCCATAATTATGTTGCTTTTGGCAAAATTATGGTACTTTTTCTGGTTAAAGATTATTGGCAAGTCTATGTATTTGTGTAGCTGTAATCATTACGCCTATAAAAGTTGTATCTTCAGTATGATCAAGAACACTCGGAGATTAATATTCCAAAACTTTAGCAAATATTTAGCCCTTTTTTGAATGGTTATTATTGTTATATTTTTTTGGTCAAGTCCGTGTATTTTAGTATCCACTACCCGCGCATCTGTGAAACTTTAAAGGAGCTTGCCATGTGTCATTGGTACCATCAAGAACACTTACAGACACATGTTTCATATCTCTGTATTTCATTTTAGCACAACGTAAAGACCTTTTACAACTTAGAATTTCTCGTTAAAGTTGTTTTCATGAATCTATTGTAACAGTTGTTGTTTTCTGTGTTTTACCTCTTCGTTCATCACGCCTCTGATATGTGGTATATTTGTACACCCACTACACCCCTCACCTTATAACTACGTACCCTCCACAATTAAGATATTACCGTGTAACTGAACTGGCACCAGATGGGCGAGACAATAATTCGTGGTGAGTCTTGTATTATATACATCTGCGTATGAAAGGGCTTTACATGTGAGGTAGTTAAATACTAGAATGATTGAAGCATACAAAGTATGCCAAGGTCAGGCACAGGTCATACCACTTTTAGTATATGTATATAGTACTCTGTATGAGGAGATTAGGCTTATTGCCGACTTAGAAACGAATCAATTAAAAATCCTTAACCAGAATTACTAAAGTGTAAACAGTAGGTTAAAGAAATAGAAGAAAATACATGTAATACTTAAAACATGTTATAAATAGGCTGTAAGCTAGTAGGAGAAACCCTCCTTCTATTTTGTACACTCAGTTTTTCTGAAAGCCCATTATGTGTAGAGCTTTTTGGAACATGTGTGCCATCTGAGCGTTGGGGCTTTATCGTGTTACAGGGTGTAGAATACGTTACCTATAAAATATAAATAACTTTACTACATTTTGAAGACTAAAAATGTATGGAAAAAAGGGTTTGTATTTTAAAATGTCTCCATTATTCATGCCTTTTATAATACAAACTTTAGTTTCACTTACTTTGTATACCTTGGATACCTGCGTTCCTAACTCTACGATACCGTTATTTACGTTACCTTGTTTTATTAAACGTAAGACATTAAGAAAATTAATGATTTTACATCCGAAAATTATTCCAAATCTTACAGATATCCCAGACATACGTGCCCATGATGTTAATAATATTCGTTCTTGTAATGTCCGTTACATTGTGTGTTTTTAAATAATGTTCTGCATGTTAAAAGAAATAATAGAACAAATCATCCAATAACCTATTAAAGTTTTATTGCAGCATTCCTTTAAACATAATTGATTGTAACAACTCATTTTAAACATTATTTATGCATTTTAAACTACAAAATTTCGTTTCATGTAATGTTTATATCTTTGATACCTGCGTTATTAAGTCTACGTTACCGTAGAATACGTTACCTTGTTGAATGAAGTGTTTGGTTTAAGGAATTAAGAACATAACTATTTTATATTCGAAAATTATTTCAAACATTTTAGTTCTAATAGACATACGTATCCATGATGTGAACACCGTTTTGTTCATGTACTGTTCGTTACATTGTGTTTTTTTTTAGAATAATTAATAATAATATTCCGTGTATTACCAGAAATCTAGAAAATTCAGCCAGTTAGCTTATACATATGTTAATACAACATTCCTCTACACATCATAGATGGTAACAACAAAGTTTGTACAGACATGAAATTATGTCAATGTTAATGTGTGTTACCTCATGTATTAAACGTTGCGTACGTTACCAACTAAGTTTACATCGTTTTATTTAAATACCACATTTAATTATCAAATAAAATCATGGATATATATCTTTATTTTCCTTTTTATAGTGTTTATACCTAGGCAAACATTGAATGAAATGAAATTTGTACATAATTTACAGGACTCTTCCGTACTTTTTACGTTACTAAGTTCAAAGAAAAATAGCAAATTGTATGCACAATTTAACTACTAATATATTCATATATTAATCAAATGTAACACATTAAGCAATTTCAACATATTAACAAAATGAATTGAACTTTAATTACGTTACTAACAAATATAATTGTATAGCTCTCTGAGATAGCATGCATTTTCATGGTAATATATTATATCATTTGAGCTCATTATTCCTCTATACATTGTCATCACTTTCTTCAAACTAAGTATAAATCGGGTTTTTGGCTTCCATATCTTCCCGCCCAGTATTGCTTCCTTCTTCAGTGTCAGGTTCTTTGAACATGATGTCAGCCAACTATTGTGATGCAATGTCACCAACAGTCCAGTCAAATTCAGTAACTTTATCATCTCTCATTTGTTTCTGCATCTGGTAGGTCTGGTTAATGTTGGTCAGTATGGTCCCACAAAAACACTTGAACGTGTGCATGTTCAAATGCATGGTTATAGAAAATTGACACGGCGGCAAAAAGCTCTAGTCGTGCCTTTGAATTTTCACGAAAACTTATTTGACATCGGTGTAAAGAGGTTTGCCATATATGCGGCACACTATCCTCTCCGTGATCTCCGTACTTTTTTTTGTGAAGATTATCCGAACATTCGTGCTGCTGTTCGAGCAATCCAACTTTACACAAACTTTATGCTTTTTAATCGTCTTAAATGGGACAACCTTGCCTCTCCCTACAAAACCACTGGTTGTAACACAGCTTGTAAAGAAATATAGTGCGGGTAGTAAAGAGCAAATATCAGACCCATTAACCTCTACAATTTGTTTCATATTCAACATCACCTTTTTCAATCATCCCAGTGCCAAACTTGACATACGGTTGCATTTCTGAAACAAATTTTGAAAGCAGGATCAGTATGTCTGTGTCAGGAGAACACACCACGATTGTTTTTGATGTTGGTGAGGATTGATAGGGATTTGTTCAGTCGGATGTCTGCTTCCTCTTATGAAGAAAACAGATATTCCTGATCATCAGCAAAGACAGATATGTCATCTGCAATGGTTAGCCGGGGACATATTTTCCCAGACAAAGTAGGTTTCATGGCCTTGGAGGTTTGGTGCATATCTGTCTGTTTTCCACTGGCCGCAAATGAGACTAATGAATTGTGACGCATGTAACTCTTCAAATCGCAATAGGTCTTCGTTATCGGCCCTGACAACAGGAAAGTTGGTGCTTCTACTCGCCTTTTGCACTCAAACTACTTGATAGATCTAGGGACGCACGTGTCTGTCACCAAGTCGACTCAATGTGCTTTGGCACCAGCTCTGCCAAATCGTCAAACGTGCCGGGAACTGAAGGCTGACTGTGAGGTGTTGCATTACCTTCACACACATACACATTATATTCAGTTGGTTGCTGTGTAGCTTGCTCAACTGATACTTCTAAGTAATAGAGCAATTTGACTTTGTCAGTTCTAACTGAATTGCCATCAGCTGTTGCAAGGGACCATGGTACTGAGCCTAGAGGATATGATAGCTTCAACTCAAGATTTGTCTTGTAAATAAGGGAACCAACTGACCAAATATAGTGTGTTTTAGATCGGGTAACAAGTCATTGACAAATATGTCATGCCGCTGTAATAGATCATCAGCAACATCTCTCTATGCTGGAATACAGACGATCGAAGGTACAGCTCATAGTCATTGATATCAACTCGGAATGGGCATTGTGAAACCAATGATAGATTCCGTGGCTCTTCTCAAGTATTTCTCATTGTTCTTTGTTAGGGATGGATGCAGTTCTTTGCGCGAAGAAATAACTTCTGATTCCATATCTGCCATCTCTGGAGAGTGGTCTCTAGCAGCTTTTCTCTAAATGATGTGTAATGTACCAGTGGTATAACCTGTATGCTTCATGGTTTCTACTGAATCCAATGATGTTACGCTGAAAATGTGTATGTTGATTGATACTTTATTAATAGTTATGTGACTTGTGGAAGAGGGACACTGAATCTCCGAATCTCCTGTTTTGGTGAAGTTCATTTGACCCGGGGATTGGTTGTGTTAAGAGTCAGGGTGTCATTAAATATACTGGGATGTGTCTGGCGTAGTTCCAATGGTCATACTCAATGATCACTAGACATAGGCGGTAGGGTGAAAATATATGCATTTCCAAGTCATTTTCCTTTGTGGTTGTGTTTGATAAGAGTTAGTATTATTAATATTGTGTCCAACTATATACTTGTTATCAGAATAAGGCAAGACTAACTTATATTGGATGGGGACAAAATATTATCATTATTTGGGATTTGTCTCAAAAGCAGGATACTTTGTAACAAAGGGAATATGCCATAACTAGTAAAAAAAACATTCTCAATAAAGGATAAAGCTCCCAGTAGTTTAATGTGCAAATTTTGATTATGAACCATTTTAAAATATTTATTTATTATATATTTATTTTATTTTTAGACATTATATTTATTTATTTACTTATACTAATGAATTACATTACATTCAAAAAAATCATAGTTCAAAGTAAAATACTAGCACCTTTATTTATGGAAACTTCCAAATGGTAACGTATTTTTTGTGTTTATTTTACATATCATACCTCTCTCTCCCTCTCTCTCTCTCTCTCTCTCTCTCTCTCTACATTTTATTTATTCATTTTTTTATATATGGATTTAATGAATAATATTTTTATTTTTAAATTAGTCACTGTTTCATTACATAACTAGAGCTTTTGTTTCTGGAAACATTGTTTATGACAATTAACATTAAATGGTAACGTAAATTTCGTGTTTTTGTCACGTAACGTAAACATCATTGTCTTTTGGAAATTCGTTTTTTTGCAAGATTTTATTTTTAACATGTTTGATAAATACTATAAAATATACATACCGTTTTGTTGCATATAAACAATTGTTGAGTATTACATTTTCAAAACAAGATAATGGTAACGTATTTCAAATAGATGTCACACCCTTATTTCCCCACTCTCATTTGGCAAACATACTTCATTTTGTAGCAAAAACATACCCTTTCAGGAAAACATATCCTTCAAAATTCACCCCAGAGTGGGGAATGGAGTATTGTGGTAAATTAGGGTCTAGTTATTATTAAGTGTACTTATGATTTTTATAACGAACTGGTTGTAACGTAAACTACAGTATATTTTCAAATTTTCATTCATAAATAACATAAATATAGGTAGTATTTGTTGTTCATATGCACATTTTTTACCCATATTCAAATTTATTGAAAGTGTTTTGTAATTGTTATGGTAACGTTATTTTCACATGTGTTACACACAAACGCCCCAACTCTCAGATGGCACACATGTCTCATTTTGAAGCTTATTGTATGTTCTTTCAGAAAACTTCCCCCTGGTGGGAGGAGGGGGTCTACAGCCGGCTCAAGGACTATAAGCAATTATATTAGGATTCTGCATGCGTAGACATGCAATAATCACTTTGTCTGCATGTCCGTCCGTCAATCCGTCTGTCTGTCCATCTGTCCGTAAATAGTTTTGTTTCCCCAATCATTGATGATAGCGTAATCAATCTTCAGGGTAGACTCTCCACAGTGAGAGAATAACACACCTTTTTGGTGGGGGTCAGTTGTTCAATGGTCAGGGTTAATCAGTTGACCCAGTTATATAAATTATTTTAAACGTACACTACCTCTTTACCCTCTCTAGCCACATCCATAAAAAGGTAGACTGTCCATTGGAACAGAAATATTCATATTTATGTTTGGATCAGCAGATCAAAGGTCAAAGTCGCCATGACCATCATAAAACAACCGTAACGCACGATGACTTTTCAGCCTATGTAGCCAATGTAGCCAAGTTCATCAAATGTCACGTGTAGACTGGCCATGATGACATATGAACACAATTTTGTTTGGGGTCGGTAGAACAAATTTCAAGGTCGCTATTACTTAATTATAATACACTTCATACGTACGATAACTATTTAATCTTTGTAGTCATGGACATTAAATTTCACTGGTAGACCGTCCACGGTGACATGGTGACACGTCAATGTTGCCATGGCCCGATAGTTTAAACGTTGCAACCTCTGAAGCCACGTTCATAACATTTCACAGACAGACTGTCTACGCTGAGTTAATGACCCTATATTTATTTTGAGTTCAGTCGTTCTAAAGTCATGTTCGCCAGGTCCTGATCATCAAAAACCTTGTCCACATGATTACTCTCTTACCGTATATGGACCAATAATTGCTTTTGAGTGAAATTTGTTTTCTAGTCTTCTAATATTTTCTTCTTTTTTTTTCTCTTTAAGTTTTCTTTAATCTCCGGATCAACTATATTGTGTTGCGAACACTGATTCATGTGTTCAGCATGCATTTGGTCACTCTGGTAGAAGAGTTTTTAATATATATCATTAAACTGCAAATGGCAAAATATGTTCACAAGGTAAGCAGATGTTAATGCTGTTGTATGCTGTTTGCAAATTCCGGAACATTATTATAAATAAAGACAGTTTAAGTAATAAATATATAATATATAAGAGTATAATGTTTTCTTTGTGTTTACGATGATTACAGGGAACCAAATGTCTTTGCCTTGAAAACGTTGAAGGGACTCGTGTTAGAACTAAGGACAAATGTCAAGAAACGTGTCCTGGAAATCACGAAGAAAGATGCGGCGGTGGCAACTCTATTACCATCTACATGAATGGTAAATATATATAAGCATCATTTAGTGGATTGGATCAAGTTATATAGATTCTTGGATTTAGTCTTATTTCAGTAAATGACAGTTTAGACATGCCATCGAGAGAAAAATTGTTTAACATATAGTGTAACATATTGTGAAACACTTGTATTTGCTTTCAGAACTTAATTTTAAATTAAATATAAAATAGCTCTTCTTTCTTTAGATTTGAAATTAACCTATTGTATTTAAGACGATATTATTGCACAGGTTATGATGAGTTTAAGTATTTTGCCATGACTTGTAAGGCATATTTGGCATTTAAAGGAATATTATCATGTCTTGATAATGCATCTCATATTGGGAAAAAATACTTGTGGTGCATTATTTTGAATAAAAAGGCACTTACTAAAAATAAAAAAATAGAGCTTCACTTGTTATTCGCCGCCAAAGGCGGGGTGATATTAATTTGGCGTTGTGCGTCCGTCCGGAGCCATATCTTCATAACTGCAAGTTGGATTTTCATTACACTTGGTAATAATGTTTATCTTGATAGTGGGATGAGACGCGGCTATTTTTTTCCAGAATCGCCCCAGTAACGCCGGAATCATTGCCCTTTAATTGATAAAAAAATGCTTAATTCTGTACGTCCGGAGCCTTATCTTCATAGCTGCTAGTTGGATTTTCATTACACTTGGTAATAATATTTATCCTGACAGTGGGATGGGACGCCGCTATTTTTTTTCCAGAATCGCCCCAGTAACGCCGGAGTTATTGCCCTTTAATTGATAAAAAAAATGTCTTAATTCTGTCCATCCAGAGCCATATCTTCGTAACTGCAGGTTGGATTTCCATTACACTTGGTAAAAAATGTTTATCCTGATAATGGTATGAGACGCGGCTATTTTTTTCCAGAATCTCCCAAGTAACGCCGGAGTTATTGCCCTTTAATTGATAAAAGTTGCTTAATTCTGTCCGTCCACAGCCATATCTTGATAACCGCTTGTTTGATTTTCATTGAACTTGATTATAATGTTCATCCGAATAGTGGGATTGACGCGGAACATTTATTACGGAATCGTCCTAGTACCGCCGGAATTATTGCCCGTAAATTGATAAATTCTCCTTGAATTATTCAGGTCGTGGGTTAAAATCTCACTGGAGGCATGTATATATATATATATTTTGATTATTTTCTTCTTTTTTTTCATAAGAAACCTTAGTTCATGGGTTAAATTTTTCTTTAATTATTTTTATTTTTTATTATTTATATGTTTTCATTTTTTATTTTTTATTATTATTTTTATATTTTAATTTTTATATATTTTTTTTAATACTTTTTTTTTTTCGTATTTGTTTTCTCATAAGAAACCTTGGTTCATGGGTTTAAATCTTTAACTTTGAGCTTAGGGGCACTTGTTACATAGAATTATAGGGAAGAACTTCAAAAATCTTCTTCTCTGAAACTAGAAAGATAAAGGTTTAATATTTTGTTATTTATTATCAGCTTATGGATCCTCTACCAATTTTGTTCCAATGGTGACCCTGGGGTCAAATTTTCTCATAAGAAACCTTAGTCCATGTGTTCAAATCTTTAATTAAGAGCTTAGGGGCCCTTGTTGGATCAGTTTTACATAGAGTTATAGGGAAGAACTTCATAAATCTTCTTCTCTGAAACTAAAAGAGATAAAGGTTTAATGTTTTTAGTTACTATCATCTTACCAATTGTGTTCAAATGGTGACCTGGGGTCAAATTTGGCCCCGCCCCTGGGTAACATGTCAAACTTAGTTTGAGTGTTTATATTAACGAAAGTTTGATTTGTTTTAAAGCTAGCCAAACTTAAGCCAACTACATCCACTATATCTTAGTAATTGAAGACTCTTTATAAAACAGAAAAGTTTGATACTGCCATATCTGACAATCCTTCTATCGCCTCCCTTCTCCCAACCCTCCCCCCACCCCCCACACACACACCACCCCACCATGGACACCATATAGCCATATAGCCAGTAGAGTGATATAGGTCCTCTTGGGCCTCTTGTTTGATTTTCATTAAACTTGATTATAATGTTTATCCCAATAGTGGGATGTGACGCGGCAAATTTATTTTAGAATCGTCTTAGTAACACCGGAGTTATTGCCCTTAAATTGATTAAAACTGCTTATTAAATAAGTTTAACAATTGACGATGGATGCTACTATAACTTGGCACAAGTATTTATTATAACAAAACAAACTAATCGGTGTGTCACTCAAAGGTCAAGGTCGCACTTAAAAGTCAATGCCTTAAAGAGGTACGTTTTTTTCGAATCGACAATGAAGACTAATTTCAAAAATACCTATATCTAGTAGATATTCGAATTTATGAAGGGTCAAGGTCATGATTTATACAAATTAAAAAAATCCAAACACATTTTTTCCACTCGAGGTTAATACATCATTCGGCAGGGGATATTAATATTTGCTTGTAATTAATACACTCGAGTTAATGTGACGAAAATACAACCGTAATATGGTACTACCTATAATGTCGACCAAAACGCTTTGTTTATAATGACATGCTTTCATTTCCTCTATCAATAAGTTGGTGATTAAATAATTGTCTGTTATTGTCTATTATTGCATATGTTTTATATTATCTTCTTAAATTCACCATTAATAAAATCGCACTGATAGTCGAAATTGCCCAAGCATTACATCAGTTTAAATTATAAAAGTAATAACATTACGTCCTTGTTAATAGTATACCATGTTCTTGCAGCCCTATATCAATGAAATTTATAATATTTAATTACCTGATCCATATTATATATATAAATATATTATTATTTAATATTTACTTAGTCCATAAAAATCATTATTTGATCCATATAAATCATTTAATGATTCCATATACATGTATCTGTATTTGCTATATCTCCTTAACCAGCTGGTAGATTTATATTTATCACATCCGGAGACATTCATCATAATTTCTGAAATTACTTGTTCCTATGGTTACCCGATGTGGTTTTTTTCCATTCGACTAACATTCGATTGATATGTCGACACACAGTGTCATGTATGTTGTCATGCTACCATATGTTAGACCAATATGTTGTTAAAGAGATAACCTATTTACCTTAGCCGTTATAGATTTTTCACACAAAATAATACCTATTTGTTTGTATAATGACTGATATACAATATTATAATTTAGATATATGCTATACGAACTCATCAGAATGGAATGGAACAATTTCAAAAACTCGTTCGGGATACACATGTCAACACTGGGCCACCAACACTTTATATACACACCCGTACCATGCGGATGACCTCTATCCGGACGGGTCTGTACAGAATGCATCCAACTATTGTAGAGACCCTGAGGGAGAAGGACGTCCATGGTGTTACACAACAGATCCAAATACAGAATGGCAATGGTGTAATATACCACGCTGCTTCCACGATAACACAGGTACTATCATTACGGTTGTTAAACCCCATAGATGTTGGTGAGCTCGTTATGTATGATGTCTTGTGAATACTTCATGATAAGTCCTATTTATGGTTTCTTGTGTGTGAATATTATTATATTTTATAATTAATTATATTTACATCAGTTATTCGCTTTGAAATGTCCGAATGTGCCATTGGTTCCCCCAAAATAAAAGTATTATTCAAACATTTTAAGAACGGACATATACTCGTATACACGTTCATGGCTTTATGGTGAATATATACCATAAATAAAATATATATTTATATTCTTCGGTGCAATCATTTTGTTATTATAAAAACTATTTTCCATCTCAATGTGTAATACAAAAAGTGAGTGAACAACTTCACTCAAAATACTCTTTTAGGTTAAAGAAATTGGCACAGACATGTTTTAACAGATTGGTTCAATATATATATTTTTAGGTCCCCATCTCAAATCGCGTGCTAAATATGTTTCATGTATTTTTGGGCAAAAAGGTAAACTAACGGTAAAATCACGTTTCTTTGGATTTTTTAAAAGATAATTTACATATGCAAAGCAAAGTTTAATAGAGTATCATACATGTAATAGAGTAGACGATCAAAATATATGATCAATTTGACCAAATAAATAGATGTTTTCCCAATTTTGGAGTATAATGGTGAACAGAACTGGGTGGAAATGTAAGATTGGAACCAGTAGGAGGAGAAATACCCTCTGATGGGTGGACAGGAAGGTGGAGAAATAGATAACATAGTAAAAGGGATGTTTATTCAAGTGTAAATCGACTTCTATGGTGATGTGATTTATAAACGTCGTAAGATTCTTGGTCATGATCACTTTCATACTATCTTTGTTAAACTTGTTAAAAAGTTTATCAAAAGTGATTATGACCCTATCATTTTGCAACGTACTGCATGCTTGGTGGTGGACCCTTTTACAGTTCGCCACTATGCTTTCCTCTTTAATTGTACGATGACCGTACAGGCTAACCCTATGATGACGCCTGCCTAAAGCCCATTTAGACCTTGAGCCAGGACCCAAAATTTTCGATATTGTTACCAACTCAAGGGACCAATTCTACCATCACTTTTTGAAAAGAGCAATGTATATAGATTACATTTATCCATGATAGCAATCTTGAACAGGTAGCTTAAATAAAAAAAAATCGAACACTAATAGGTTATCATTGTAGCGCTTTCATATAAATTTTTGATGTTCATTTTTGAATATCATGCTTGTGAGAATAATTATTGATGTATTTTTTAAAGATGCACTTAAGTTTACAATCCATTGAGTTACATAATGCGTAAATAAGCCCTTTTTTAGCACTGAATTCAGTTTAAAATCTCTATTTTGCTTCAAATTAGAAGTCAATTTACCCCACCCACTATTGACACCTTTTTACGCATTTAGTTTAGTTAATATTTTTTACAATATATGTGTAAACTTGTAAGAATCAGTAATTTACAACCTTTCTACATGATTTAAATAATATTATAATATGAATAAGGGATTGTTATGATATATTGATGAAATTAAGTACTAAGCAATGTTCATGGCATTGCACATATGTGTTCAGTAAGCCTGACAAGTTGCGACACATGCCAAACTGGAAGTATAAGCCTTCCTCAAAGTAACTGCAACATAAATAGTATTAACATGTTCTGATATATACATATATTGCACAGACGACACATAGTCCAAAGGATTCTAGATAAAAGGAAATGTGCGGTTTAACGTGTTTTTTTTTAACAAAAGTCTTTTTTAGGTGTTTGCGTCATGGCAATACTTATTATGATTACACATTTGGATTATGTATTACACATAAATACATTAAACATTGCATATTGCAACGCAAAATCTTAAAAGTTGTCTATTTTAATACTTTTTAATCACAATTTATGCATATTTTAAGGATTTGTACACCTGAATTACCCCACCCATATACAACACAAAGAAGAATTCTGCATATGAAATGTAAAAATAGTAGTATATGCATTTGCACGAACCATTTTTGTGTTACTGAAAAAAGAATCGACGAAGATGAATTGATTTGAATTGGGGTTTTACGGCGCACCAACACAAACATGTTATATGGCGCCAACAGGAATAAACATTCGACCCGGCTCACTCTTCATTAACATCTAGATAAAAATTAACAGAATGTGCCTAGAACCTTCTTACCTGCAGAACTGCAGAGTTACTGCAAATTCTCTAGTAAACACTCCATTTTTCGCTGGAGCCACGATCACTGCCACCACTGAAGTAGCACCTGAAACAATACAGGTTTCATGATGAAAATAATGAACAAAAATGACAAAATTAACATGAATTCGGGGAAATGTTACCCCTATGCCTGGATATGCAGTGGTCATATACTTGCACAGGAAACCACACGGCGTCGACGAAGAAATATCTTTAGGGTGATACCCAGATCACTGTACTTACTACTTACCATGGCAACTATTTGTTAGTATTGGTGCAGTTGTTACAATATCACCTGCTTAGGATATGTATCTAAACATAGGTTGTGATGTCTCCGTACTTGAATTAACCTAGGATAGTAAGAATCAACCCTACTTATGCGCATGCAAGGCAAGTGGAATGATTATTACCTAAAAAAGAAGGTTTATTGCCAATGAAGAGAGAGAGGGAGTGTGTGTGGGGGGGGGGGAGTGCGGGGGGGGGGATATATAGGCATTTAGGAACCTGCCCTACTGACGAATAGATATAGGCATTTAGGAACCTGCCCTACTGACGAATAGACACCTATATTTCTTTAGCATGATGGGAGAAAAACCACAAGCGATACACGGGATCGCCTGGTTTACGTCCCCATCCGACGGACGAGGGTAAAAGTGTCTTGCCTAAGAACACACCGACAAAATTCACTGGCTCCGGTGAGGCTTGAACCAGGGTCCTCTGAATGTAATGTCCCCCGTGCTATCCACTGCATCAACAGGCTGTATGCGCTCAAGCAGGATGACTGCATTAAAATACGTACAACTAAAATGTTAATCCGTCATAAAGGTTATATCCAAGAAGCTGGGTTCACAACGGTCTCTCTTATCTAGCAAGTTAGCATCAAGTTCATGTATGTCGAGTTGCAATATGCATGCAAGCCTTATATATGCCCAGCTCATTGCTGTTTTGATAAACTAGGCAATTAATGCCTTGGAATAAAACAGGACAATTAAAAATACTCAGTACATATTATCAGATTTAAATAATATGACTTAATGTGACAATATAACATACATATAAGATTTTATTTTTTTAAATGCTTCCAGATAAGAAACGGTTAGTTTACCGATGTTTACTCTAAAAGCTATATCCGACATACAGGTGCTAGTGCACTTAAAGTAGCTATCCCGCCAACAACAGCCACATTTTACAACATATGTACATCGTTTCTAAACCTAATGACCACGAGGTATAAACATAACTTACATCGTTTGAGAATCAAAACTCTATAGATACAATATAAAAAGCTTTAACCAGCCAGACAAAAAAAACAAAAATGGATAATTCATTTTACACTTAATTCAATTACGGATATTACAAAACCCTATGAATAAACATATACTTTTAAGCGACACATATGCATTATTATATGAGATGAACACCTGGATAGAGTTTTGAAAAACTGTTTTTGTAGTGTAATTTTGTCGTTATTTGGCGGGTTATTTTAAAATTTGTATAACAAACACCTAAAAATCAACAGTTAAACCGTAAAATGCCTTTTCTTTTTCTTTCTGTTTTTTTTTGAAATTTGTCGAAAATGTAGTGGTCTACTTTGTGATTTTAGTTCGTGGATTTATTCAATATGCGATTTGTAAACATGGTTAAGTCTTCATAATGGAATACCTTATCAAAAGTCACATTCTCTATATATTTCAGTTCGCTTAAAACTTTTGAAGTGATTTTATGAAAAGTGTACAACTTCAAGCCATAAACAAGAGACTCACTCGCTTTGTCTCAAAGTGCTCTCATGTTTTAAGATACAACAACAGTTTCTTTATATAAATCTGTAAAACTGTGACCCCGTAGTGGCCATATTTGACCCAATTGTCGCCATTTGAACAAACTAGGTAGGGGATCATAAGCTTATGGTACATGCGAACTATTATTTAGCTTTTGAAGTATCAGAGAAGCTGTTTGAATATGTTTTCCTATATAATTCAATGTTATAGTGTGACCCCCGGGACAGGGCCAAATTTGATTCCAGGCTTGATTCAAGGAACACCATTTAAATTATTTGGTACAGGACAATAATCTTCAGCTACATGTAGCTTATTACACCTCTAGCTCTTGTAGTTTCAGAGAAGATTTTTATAGACGTTCTACATAACTCTATGTAAATATGTGACCCCCGGGACCGGGCGAAATTTGACCATAAGATCACCATTTGAACAAAATAAATTGGTAGAGATCGATACTCTTATGCTACATGCATCGTATTACACCTCTAGCTCTTGTAGTATCAGAAAAAGAATATTTGTATGGACTTTCCTATATAACTCTTTGTAAAACTTTAACCCCATAACCGGGCCATTGTTGGACACACAGTCACGATTTGAACAAAAGTGGTAGAGAACCATAAGCTTGTACAATATGCAAAATAGTAGACCTCTGGCTCTTGTTTTTTCAAAGAAGAGATTTTAAAGATGTTTCTATATGACTCTATGTAATTATATGACCCCTGGGACGGAGCCAGATATGACCCCAGGGTCAACATTTTAACAAACTTGCTAGTGGACCATAAGCTTATGCTTCATGCATAATATGGGACCTCTAGCTCTTACAGTTTTAGAGAAAATTATTTATTTTTTAAAGATTTCCTATATAACAATGTTACCCCCGAGGCTGGACCATATTTGACCCTGGGGTCACCATTTTATAAATACTTGGTAGAGGACCCTAAATGTATAATACATGCAAAATATTATACCTGTAGCTCTTCTAGTTTCAGCGAAAACGATTTTTTAAAGAAACAAGAGTTTTGCTTAAAAGGGGGAGATAACTCTAATAACAGGAATCAGCTACCCTGTTCACACTGCTATCATGGATTTTTTGTTTCTCTACAAGGTACTCAATAACATGGTACTAGTAAGAATTTGTCCCTTGAGATGGTAACAAAAAAGTGTATGGCTCACGGTCTAATTGGGACGGTGGCGTTTGATGTTTATCTATGATCTTCTTGTCGTGCCCTTTCTGGTTTATTGCTTTGTTGCTCTGGCTTTTGACTTCACCAGAATTTTTAATACTTTATTGTGGCTTTCTACGCTATTGTTTTTTTGTATTATATTTACACGAGCATATTTGTGTTTTACTTATATTGCCTATTGATGCTGCCTTGTTGGTTAGAGATAAGATCATGGC
>JAWPHD010013866.1:0-65225 GCA_037043455.1 Cyrtodaria siliqua | reverse complement strand
TACTAGGATTTTTGCTCTACAGAGAGATGTTTTTGTCATTAATTGTTAACATTGATTTCACCTCATGAAATAGAAATGACTAGTGCATTTCAGCCATAATGTTGGGTCATGTTAGAACTGTAATCACAAAGACAAATGCTGAATGATGCTAATTCCCATCATACATCGGTGGCGTAGCTGCCTATAGGCAATGTAGGTACGTGCCTACACATCGGGATACAAAATAACGCAAAAAACATTGATCTGCATTCTGTTTTTGTAAAAAATAAATAAATAATGGGAAGCATGCCCCCTTACACCACTAGTGCTTGCCTAAACCTGATTTCAGACACAGCTATGCCTCTGCCAGGGAAGGACCCCACGCAGGGTAGAGGTCTGCAGCTCCCACCAGTGAAGCTTAAGTTTTCAGTGCCATTTCCACCTGATGAGAATGTAGGCGTCATATTAATATTGATGGCACTAATTAGTAACTCAACAAAGGCATGCTATTAGATAACATAATTTCATGATGTGGTTTTAATTCCATATATTCATGCTGATATTTTAGTGTCAGTCAATCTGCTATTTTAGTGTCAGTCAATCTTCTAAATGCCAAAACAGCATCTGGCAAAATGTCAGTGTTCAGGTTTCAAGATTTTATTTATTGTTTAGAGTATCAGAGTCAACAATAATTGATAACATCTTCTTGTCTTCACCATATCTCTGAAACCAGTGTGTGGAGTTCACAAAAAATTCTTATCACATCAAGGCAACATATCATGTTTAAGGCAACATATCATGTTTATTCCAAGGTTCCTGTTCCCAAGGTCAAGGTCACATTGCGAGATTGAAATTAATAGTTGGGAATTTTCAGGTCTTTTCCATATATCTCTTAAAGGGACACTGTCCGTAACTTTTAGCTTATAAAACACACACTAATTATGTTCGCAAACATTACCCACCAAACATTATTGAATATTTACTAATTAAAGCAGGATTGTTTGACGGAATTCAATCGCGGTACAAAAAAAAGAGAAACCATTTCGGGCGTTTGAACCCTCAGCCCAAACTAAAATTACACTCGCGGTAATAATAGTGAGCGTGAGCGTAAAGTAGTCAACATAGCTCCCGACTGAGCTAACCGGGCTATACATATTACGCACTACATACTATGATGAAAACCTAATGCGCTAATGGAAGTCACATGATCGCAGAAAAGGTAAATACGGTGGGTCCCACTTTATTTACAAATAATAATTTAAGCTTTTTTTTTTCAAACTCACGAAGGTATTACTACAGACTTCTTAGTGTCTATGCTCATGTTTTCATGTATACATTTCACTGAATAAAAGTCAGACAGTTATTTGGTTATGCTCAATATCTGATTACTTACGGACAGTGTCCCTTTAAAACAGTAGGCAGATTTGGAGATCCTTTTATCTTTTTAACCCATGTTCCTTGTTCTACTCCCAGGTTCCTGTTCCCAAGATCAAGGTCATACTTGGAGTAAAGGTCAAAGTTAGTTTTTTTCAAGTCTTCATTATATCTTTGAAACAAGTAGACAGGTTTGGATTTCCTTTTACACTAGGTTTATCACATCAAGATGATGTGTCACGTTCAACTCCCAGGTTCCTGTTTCCAAGGTGACACTTCTGACTTCAAAGTTCAAAGTTTAGTATCTTCGTGCATCTTAATATCTTTAAAAAATCTCAAGGATCATAGAGCAAAGTTTGGTAGTTTGTACCTCCAAAGTAAGCCCAAGGGGTGAAAAATGACCATGCCCCAGGGACATGCCTGCTTGGTCAATTGCATTTATTTGGGATTATAAAGTATCTGATCAAAATGGGTACCGTAAACATGATTGAATGAACCCCATGGAGTAAAAACAAATGTTGACTATGTTTTCCTCATCACCAAGATATGTATCTTCATCGGGTGATGATTTAGTTTACCCTCTTTTCTCATAAAACGAGCATGTTTATCTACTTGGTGGTAAGAGTAGGGCAGGTCTCGTATTTATAGGTTATTAGATTTGTATTGGGATATATGCACGAGTTCTGCGTAACAAAATTGCGCGACTTTAGGAGCGCAATATGTATAGGCAGAAAAACGAGTGCATATTTCCCAATGCAAATCTAATAGCCTTTTTATTGCATGTATACACATTTTTAATATATAAATGAATAATTAGAATAAAACAATAGGTTTTAACATTTAATTTTCATCAAAAATATTTATTTGAAACAAACATATTGTCGTTAGATTGTGGGAATTTTCACAGTGAAAGCAACATTGTTTACATCACGTGACATACTATCTTTGACACGAACAAAAAAATTGCACCAATCACGAACGAGTATACATTACACACCCAATATGACTTTACTAAACGTCAATATGAGAGAATATTGATGTTACATTGAAAGTAAACGGACCTTGTAAATGCTTATGCAGTATAACAATGTATCCTTCCCCTCTCTCTGAGGCAGCTCTAAACAACCTAAACAATGCATTGATAAACAAAATTAATTGTTTCAGTTTTGCTTACCATCATTATTTGAGACTAAACAATGTCTTTTCGCACCTGTGTCGATCTCGGCAGGTTACCCTGGAAACAAACTGGCTCCCAGGCATTGAAATCTAATAGTCAGTGCTAAGTGCTTTGACAGTTCTATTGGATTAAGATGAACAAAATATCTGTCTAGCCTAAAATGCAAAATGAAATAAAAACAGTGTCATTTATCAGTATAATGCATTGATCAGAAGCTCTCGCTATGGTACGTTTGATTGTCACATGACAGACAACGCTGGAGAGATTTGTCCAGTGCAGTCTGTCTGTGTGAATCATTGCCGCCAGCCATGTATTATCTCATGTCATAGTTAACGCAGCATCCCACGGAGCCATGCCTATGATCTGTATGTGATTCCTTTATATTGGAAATTGCTTGTTTAAAATTATAACATAATTTCGGATATTGCTTGTTGCATAATTTATTGCGTATTGCAAATGATACATATATATATTAGATAATAATTGCAGTATTTTGCATAATTGCATATTTGAATGGTACTTTTATATTGGATATTTATTCCATATTTGAAATGGTACCAGCAAACAGGAATTATATGAATGATAACCTGCTGTCATGGAGACATAGATTTTGAGACTGGTAATCTGTTGTTATGGAGATAGGGATTATGGTACTGGTAACCTGTTGTCATGGAGATTGGAATTATGTGACTGGTAACCTGTTGTCATGCAAGATTGGTAATCTGTTGTCATGGAGACTGGTTACCTGTTGTCATGAAAGATTGGTAATCTGTTGTCATGGAGACATGGATTATGAGACCGGTAATCTGTTGTTATGGAGATAGGGATTATGTGACTGGTAACCTGTTGTCGTGGAGATTGGAATTATGTGACTAGTAACCTATTGTCATGCAAGACTGGTAATCTGTTGTCATGGAGACATGGATTATGTAACTATTAACTTGTTATGGAGATAGGGATTATGTGACTGGTAACCTGTTGTCGTGGAGACAGGGATTAAATAATAATAATAATAGTCTTTATTTACAGAGGGTAACACATTTAGTTATGAACTAATCTTCCACGAGGCCCTCTATTACTAGTATATACAAATTTACAAATGACAAATGGAGAACAAATCAAATAAAGCAGTAATCAATAAAGGCAATATTAAATGTTAAATGTTTGCATTCAAACTAAACCTTCAAACGTTGCATACACTTTAACACACATACACTCATTTACCCTAAATTTGTACAAAAGAAACCAGCTCTAAGATGAATAAATACAATGAAGCTATGGAAAAAGAAAAGAAGCAAGCATAATTAATAACAGCAAAAAAAAAATGGAATTGGCATAATACATATAAATGCATATGAACAAATGGTGAAAATTTCAACATTTATGAGTTTCGTGTTACAATGTGTACTGTTATTAAAAAAGTCTACAACTGCACAGTTTTGGCCTTATCTAACTCGGCTGCAACTCTTTATTTACAAAACATAGGGTAACACATTTACCTTGAGAATTCTCTGGATTATTAGGTGAAATTAGGTGTGCAGTATATACATTTTATAGCGGAAATTCCCACGTTGTGTTGCTTTTTCCTTTTAGGCCAGACTTTTTTAATTTTTAGGTTTACCGACCCGCCGACCCAAATTATTGACGAAATCAAAAAAAAATAAAAAATAAAAAATTTAAAAAAAAAAAAATTATTTTTAGCTCAACTGATCAGAGATCAGCGGAGCTTATGCCGTGGTGAGGCGTCCGTCGTCCGTCTGTCCGTCTGTCCGTCTGTCTGTCTGTCCGTAAACTTTTATTTGTAGCGACTTCACAGCTGAAACTACTGGATGGATATTCATGAAACTTTACAGAAATGTTGCCCATAAAGTCTAGTTGATCCTAGCAAAAATTCATGTTGATGTGAAATCCAAGATGGCCGCCAAAGCTAAAAATAGAGTTTTAAAATACAAGTTTGTAGCGACTTCTTCTTGAAAACTATAAGTGATATTGATATGGGACTTTTTCTAAAATGATCAGCATGACATGATGTTGATCCTTGTCAAAAATCGTTTTGATTCAACGTTAAACATGGCTGCCAGCGGCCATCTTTGTTTACATAGAGTTATATAGTAAAAACTTGTAGCGACTTCTTCTCTGAAACTACTTGGCGGATTGTCATGAAACTTCACAGGAATGTTGCTCTTGATGTCTAATTGATCCTAGAAAAATTTCAGGTCGGCCGGAAATTCAAGATGGCCGTCACAGCTAAAAATAGATTTTTAAAATATAAGTTTGTAGCGACTACTTCTTGAAAACTATAAGTGATATTGATATGGGACTTTTTCTAAAATGATCAGCATTACATGATGTTGATCCTAGTCAAAAATCGTTTTGATTCAACATTAAACATGGCTGCCAGCGGCCATCTTTGTTTACATAGAGTTATATAGTAAAAACTTGTAGCGACTACTCCTCTGAAACTACTTGGCGGATTGTCATGAAACTTTACAGGAATGTTGCTCTTGATGTCTAATTGATCCTATCAAAATTTCAGGTCGACCGGAAATTCAAGATGGCCGTCACAGCTAAAAATAGATTTTTAAAAAACAAGTTTGTAGCGACTACTTCTTGAAAACTATAAGTGATATTGATATGGGACTTTTTCTAAAATGATCAGCATGACATGATGTAGATCCTTGTGGAAAAATATTTTGATTCGACGTTAAACATGGCTGCCAGTGGCCATCTTTGGTTACATAGAGTTATATAGTAAAAACTTGTAGCGACTACTCCTCTGAAACTACTTGACGGATGTTCATGAAACTTCACAGGAATGTTGCTCTTGATGTCTAGTTGATCCTAGAAAAATTTCAGGTCGGCCGGAAATTCAAGATGGCCGCCAAAGCTAAAAATAGATTTAAGATAAAAAAAGTTGTAGCGACTACTTCTTCAAAACAATAAGAGATATTGATATGGGACTTTTTCTAAAATGATCAGTATGACATGATGTTGGTCCTTGTCGAAAATCTTTTTGATTTGACCTTAAACATGGCTGCTTTGTTTACATAGAGTTATATAATGAAAACTTGTAGCGACTACTTCTTTGAAACTACTTGACGGATTTTCATGAAACTTCACAGGAATGTTGCTCTTAATGTCTTATTGATCTTAGCAAAATTTCAGGTCGGCCGGAAATTCAAGATGGCCGCCACGGTTAAAAATAGATTTTCAAAAAACAAGTCTGTAGCGACTACTTCCTGAAATCAAAATCAATCAGTAGAGCTTCAAGGTCATTGACCTCTTGTTTATTTTTATTTTTTGTAAAAATTCTTTTAAAAAAAAAAAGCTTAACTGGCTTGACTGCGACAGATATTTTGATTAGCCAGAATGCGCAGTTAATTTTAGACTTTAATACATGGTTTGGGGTTTTCTATCCGTCAGTTTGTCTGTCTGCATACAACAGTTTATAACACCACAAGGTGAAATTTCATGAAGCTTGCAACAAATAATCAAAATAAACAATAATAGATTGCCTTTTAATTGACTTGTTACCTTGAAGCTAAGATTAAAGTCATTTAATACTATTATACAATCTTTTTTCTTTTAGACGCCTTTGTGGGTATGTTTTCATGATTATTTTTTTTTATTCCCTCCTCCTACCTTCATTTTTCCAGAAAAATCGGCAAACCTAATAATAAAAAAAAACTGGCCTTAGTATACTAGTATTAAGTTGAACTGCCATTTCCTTCATGGCTTGTTTGATACTTTGTATTCAAGTATTGCTAGACGGTGTCGGATGTTTAAAGGAATTATGGTTTGACTTTTCAAAAACTTGAGACTTTCTGTTAGATTTTCTACATACCGGTAACTTGAATATTTACAAATTATCATTAATAATTATTTGAAAGTTCTAAACACTTTGTGTTGACTAATTGTTGGCTCAGTATAGTGCACCAATAATATAGTTAAACCTATGTTAGAACAGAAAAACTGCAAACTTCAAATTGAATTACTTTCACATTTATTAAATGAAAGCAGCTGTCAAGTCAAAATGATACTGGTTTAATAAATCGAAATACTAATTTTAAAGTTTGATAGATACTTCAAGTTTGTACTTTTTTAGTTTTATGCATTTTAAGGCTTTTGAATTGCAGAAACTTTTTTGTGTTATATAAGGCCAAATTAAATTATATGTTTGGTTCCTATTACTTGCTCAAACAAATTAGGGTAGGTAGGTAGAGAAAAAAATTATAAAAATATTTTATTGTATATTTTGTTTGTTTTTTCCCACTCGATACTTTTATAACATAATAAACTAACATAAGTATATATTTGTTGATATCATCGGTTACAGAACAGATTGAAAAAATAATCAAAAAAAAAAATACCACATTTTTTTTGCTTAAAATGTTTATGGTGGTTCCTTAAAAATAGGGTCAGTCAGGAAACTGGGACCACCGGGAAACTGGAACCACTCATAATTTTATTTGTCCTGACAAGATAAAAACGCATTCTATGATTGGTAAGTCAGTGTGTATTGATAAGTCAGTACTGACTTTTTTATATCTAAATGTCCGTACACAATACCACTAATACCCTGAAGTATAATTAAAGACAAACTTACCGAAGCCGTTATATTAGCCATGATGGCCAATAGCAAAATAATTACACTTTACAAGTGGCCAGTGGCAATTTAAGCCAGCATCTGCACTACTATGTATGCAGTACGTCTGCAAACTGAGCACTCCACGCAAAACTACCATATCTTGTTCTTTATTTATACTTGGTTAAAATAGTTTTCCGAAATACCAAGAGATTGCAGACATCAGATTGTAGCATATGGCTATGCCCTTAAAAAAAAAACCAGAAGAAATAAAAGATAAAATAATATCTGCTTTTAGTGTTGGTGATTGCCACTGTTTCAACTGTAATCTGTATTAACAGACAGTTGTGGATGATAGGATGTAGGCAGATGCATCATTGATTTTGGATTTAGCCAAGACTGACTGCCTTAAGAACAATTAATTCTGCAGAATAAGTAGATTATTTCCATGATCATTCTGATTAATGAAGTATCGGGTCACCTTTCAACAACGGATGTAAGTTGATAAAAGTAATTTACTACTGTAATCTTATACCAAAGCTTTTAATTGGTTTATGCAGGGAGTAAGTATATGGGGAGGAGAAACGGATCGTTTTGCCATTTTATTTTGTCACGCGTGTGTTTCACTACTGCGTGAAAATTACTACTTCTGGATGTTTCGCGTGTGTGTGAAAAACAGCAAATTCTTATAAATGATTACACTTGCAAACTCAATATAGGTGCGAAATGTAAACATAAGTATTATTTATTCACATTGTGTCCTCTGATACGGAGCGTGTATTTGTTTGCATGTATAAAGCACATTTTACCATACGGTTCCGTGTAACAAAGATGGCGCCACTCTGCGCCAAATAAAAAATGGTGAACTGATAGTGTATAGCTATTGCAAACGAAATATGAGACTACGGGTTATTTAGGCATTAGTAATAACAAAAAGTGAATAGTAGACATATTTATCTTTGTCAAGAAGGTAATTTCAAGGTGGTGATTAGAAGAAAAAGCATAAAAAGAGATGATGAAAATGTGCCTTTTGAGATATCAGCTGATATTTTTAATTTTTTAACTTTAAAAATGGTGTGGAGCTATTGCAAACGAGATACGAAGTATGGGTTATATTAGGCATTAATAATAACAAAAAGTGAATAGTATACATATTTATCTTTGTCAAGAAGGTAATTTCGTGACTTTGATTATAACAGAAAGCCGTAAAAAAGAGGCTGTAAAAAATGCGTAATTTGATATGTTGGCTAAAATATTAACTTTTCACATGTAACGCGCTTACGATCGATTTACCTGTATCGATAAAATAGTAAATGGCGGCGTTCTAGCGCGACAACATAAATCGATAAACTGGAGCGTTTATGAAGCCGTTTCTGCTCCCCGTATACTTACTCCCTGGTTTATGGGAAAACCATTATAAGCTAGATGTATCATAAGATGATCTGGGCTGTTATTTTTCAGTTGAAAATGATAATACTTGAATTAATTTGCATCCATTGACAATAGAAGTGTAATGTATGCCATATGATTATATGTATTACGAATCATAAATTATAATATTAAATGTCTTAAGAGAAGCTGATATCATGGGTGGATACAGGATTTGAGATTATGTGGGGTTTGGGGACATGGGGTGGCGCAACCTTTAAAAAATATATAATTAACAAGCAAACTACATGCACACAAACACGTTTTTTCCCCCAGTTTTTGCAGGTGGCTCAACTTTAAAAAAAAGGCTTGAAAACCAAACGAACAAAATATTTTACGTATCAGTTTTCATAACTTTTCAGATTTTAGATGGGGCGCGCCAGGTGCGCCCTCACCCCCCCTCCCCCCTTGGATGCGACCCTGCAGATGATATAATACATTGCTTTTGAACAGTTTTTTAAGTGAGACTGTCCTGTATAATGGTAGGTATATGTACCCCATATATTTTTAAACGGTGAATATTTTTTTAAAGGTGCACACGGCAATCTTTCTATTGTTAAAGCTTTTAGATATTTTGACTGACACAATCACAGCAATGCAACAATTGTCTGATATCTTGACATACCTAATAGTGCTGGGTACCATCTTGACATACCTAATAGTGCTGGGCACTATCTTACATACCTAATAGTACTGGGCCCTATCTTACATACCTAATAGTACTGGGCCCTATCTTACATACCTAATAGTACTGGGCACCATCTTACATACCTAATAGTGCTGGGCACCATCTTACATACCTAATAGTGCTGGGCACCATCTTACATACTATAGCGCGTTTCCACTGCGTTGGCACGGCGTTGTTTAATTTTCCAGAACGCCGTGAGATCGCAAGAAAAATCTGATATTTTTCGTGAAGATGGAGATGTCACGGCATTCTCACAGTGACCAAGGCGTTGCTACGGAGCTCCCATGGCGTTCTATCGTGTTCCTACGGAGTTCTTGTTGGCGATTGTCTGCGCTCTCACGGCGCTTCCACTGCGTGCACTGCGCTTTCACGGCGCTCACACTGCGCTGACGGCGTGTTGAAGACGTTCGTTTGCACTACCTATATATTCATTTATACTATTTTGTTCGATTTTGTCATACAAACGCCGATGGACGCGGTAGAAGCGCCTTGGGAGCGCAATGATCGCCGTGACAGCTCCGTACAGTTGTAAGAGCGCAGTAAAATAAATAACACTCCGTATAAGCGCCGTATAAGCGCGGTAGAGACGCAGTGACATCTCAGAGAACGCCGTACAATCTCCGTGCAAGCGCCACCGACAACCACAGCGTTCGCCCGCAGAGCTCCTGTGGCGTTGTAGGAGACCTTACTGCGCTGCTATGGCGACCTTACGGCGACCCCACTGCGCTCTTATCAGAACGTTTGTTTTGTGCATGCTCAAAGTGCGCGCCGTCGCTTGGCGTTCTATGCGATCCCAATGCGTCTACTGGCGATGCCGCTGCGGCGATGCTTGCGATCGTACTGCGCGCACCTCGGCGTTCTGCATTTTTCTTGGACGCGGTGGGATCGCCGTGAGAACGCGGCCCTAGTGTGACAGGGGTTTTACATACCTAATAGTACTTGGCCCTATCTTACATACCTAATATTGCTGGGCACCATCTTACATACCTACTAGTACTGGGCCCTATCTTACATACCTAATAGTACTGGGCGCCATCTTACATACCTAATAGTGCTGGGCACCATCTTACATACCTACTAGTACTGGGCCCTATCTTACATACCTATAGTACTGGGCCCTATCTTACATACCTAATAGTACTGGGCGCCATCTTTCATACCTAATAGTACTGGGCCCTATCTTACATACCTCATAGTACCGGCACCATCTTATATACCTGATAGTACTGGGCCCTATCTTACATACCTAATAGTACTGTGCCCTATCTTACATACCTAATAGTACTGGGCGCCATCTTACATACCTAATAGTACTGGGCCCTATCTTACATACCTCATAGTACCGGGCACCATCTTACATACCTAATAGTACTGGGCCATATCTTACATACCTAATAGTACTGGGCGCCATCTTACATACTGGGCACCATCTTACATACCTAATAGTACTGGGCCCTATCTTACATACCTAATAGTACTGGGCGCCATCTTACATATACCTACTAGTACTGTGTGCCATCTTACCTACTAGTACTGGGCGCCATCAGACTTACATACCTACTAGTACTTGGCGCTTACATACCTAATAGTACTGGGCGCCATCTTACATACCTAATAGTACTGGGCCCCATCTTACATACCTAATAGTATTGGGCCCTATCTTACATACCTAATAGTACTGGGCGCCATCTTACATACCTAATAGTACTGGGCTCAATCTTACATACCTGATAGTACTGGGCGCCATCTTACATACCTAATAGTACTGGGCCCTATCTTACATACCTAATAGTGCTGGGCACCAGCTTACATACTAACTAGTGCTGGGCACCAGCTTACATACCTAATAGTACTGGGCACCATCTTGACATACCTAATAGTGCTGGGCACCAGCTTACATACCTAATAGTACTGGGCCCTATCTTACATCCTAATAGTGCTGGGCACCATCTTACATACCTAATAGTACTGGGCGCCATCTTCACATACCTAATAGTGCTGGGCACCATCTTACATACCTAATAGTACTGGGCTCTATCTTACATACCTAATAGTACTTGGCCCTATCTTACATACCTAATATTGCTGGGCACCATCTTACATACCTACTAGTACTGGGCCCTATCTTACGTACCTAATAGTACTGGGCGCCATCTTACATACCTAATAGTGCTGGGCACCATCTTACATACCTACTAGTACTGGGCCCTATCTTACTAACCTATAGTACTGGGCCCTATCTTACATACCTAATAGTACTGGGCCATATCTTACATACCTAATAGTACTGGTCTTACATACCTAATAGTACTGGGCGCCATCTTACATACTGGGCACCATCTTACATACCTAATAGTACTGGGCCCTATCTTACATACCTAATAGTACTAGGCACTATCTTACATATACCTACTAGTACTGTGTGCCATCTTACCTACTAGTACTGGGTGCCATCAGACTTACATACCTACTAGTACTGGGCACCATCTTACATACCTACTAGTACTGGGCGCCATCTTACATACCTACTAGTACTGGGCGCCATCTTACATACTTAATAGTACTGGGCGCCATCTTACATACTTTATAGTACTGGGTGCTATCTTACATACCTAATAGTACTGGGCGCTATCTTACATACCCAATAGTACTGGGCGCCATCTTACATACTTTATAGTACTGGGCGCCATCTTACATACTTTATAGTACTGGGCGCTATCTTACATACCTGATAGTACTGGGCGCCATCTTACATACTTTATAGTACTGGGTGCTATCTTACATACCTAATAGTACTGGGCGCTATCTTACATACCCAATAGTACTGGGCGCCATCTTACATACTTTATAGTACTGGGCGCCATCTTACTTACTTTATAGTACTGGGTGCCATCTTACATACCTAATAGTACTTGGCACCATCTTACATACCTAATAGTACTGGGCGCCATCTTGCATACCTACTAGTACTGGGCGCCATCTTACATACCTACTAGTACTGGGCGCCATCTTACATACCTACTAGTACTGGGCGCCATCTTACATACTTAATAGTACTGGGCGCCATCTTACATACTTTATAGTACTGGGTGCTATCTTACATACCTAATAGTACTGGGCGCTATCTTACATACTTAATAGTACTGGGCGCCATCTTACATACTTAATAGTACTGGGCGCCATCTTACTTACTTTATAGTACTGGGTGCCATCTTACATACCTAATAGTACTGGGCGCTATCTTACATACCCAATAGTACTGGGCGCCATCTTACATACTTTATAGTACTGGGCGCCATCTTACATACTTTATAGTACTGGGTGCTATCTTACATACCTAATAGTACTGGGCGCTATCTTACATACCCAATAGTACTGGGCGCCATCTTACATACCTAATAGTACTTGGCACCATCTTACATACCTAATAGTACTGGCCGCCATCTTGCATACCTAATAGTACTGGGCGCTATCTTACATACCCAATAGTACTGGGCGCTATCTTACATACCTAATAGTACTTGGCGCCATCTTACATACCTAATAGTACTTGGCACCATCTTACATACCTAATAGTACTGGGCGCCATCTTGCATACCTACTAGTACTGGGCGCCATCTTACATACCTACTAGTACTGGGCGCCATCTTACATACCTAATAGTACTGGGCGCCATCTTGCATACCTACTAGTACTGGGCGCCATCTTACATACCTACTAGTACTGGGCGCCATCTTACATACCTACTAGTACTGGGTGCAATCTTACATACCTAATAGTACTGGGCGCCATCTTACATACCTAATAGTACTGGGCGCCATCTTACATACCTAATAGTACTGGGCTCTATGCAAAATGCCAAAGGGAGCGGAGTGTGTTTGGGGGGAGAGAGGGGTGGGAGTGGGGGTGAATGGTATTTTTTATAAAAAGATGACCTTGTAGTTACTTGTGGATTAGATGAAACCTAACAGCTTTAGACATTATCTACGAAGTAACAGAGGCAAGTGCATATATACTATTCATATCGATCAAAAATGGACCACCACCCACAACCCCACCCAACCCCACCCCCATGAGTACAATGTTTCCATATAGAAATATATAGGGAAATTCTAAACGATTATTTAATTCTTAATCTTAAACTCATAATGAATTTTGTTCAAATAACCTCCCCAGTATAAAAAGATGGCCACGCCCTGGGGTTCCTTGTTAGTTGGGAACACTTTAAAATCTTCACTAAAATCATTTTTGTTTTGCATGCAGCATGTCATTAGAGAAACATTTTTTTTCGAATGATGCCCCTTTGGTAAAAATAGCTTAATTGATTCGGGGTTTAATGATTCTTTAGGAAATACAGACGTCTATTAACTTTGAAGTTTGTTCAAATGAAGCCCCCTGGGTAAACAAAAGGCCTTGTTTATTTATCAGCTATGTTTCAGTAATTGCATTTATTGTTGGAACAATGCATCTTTTTGACATGGAGTCTGTATAAACACATTCACTATAGGCAAAACACATTAAGGTCCATAAACCTTTTATTGCATTTTACTCTAGGGGGACATTTATATGAGAGCATAATTTTAAAGTCGCCCCTTTAAAGTCACTGTGTAGGTGTGTTTATTAGTGGAGGGAGCGGGGTGAGGGGGTAACAAACAGTACTTGTATATCATTCATGATGAACTGGTGTAGTTTTGGTTACTTGGATTTACACCCAAAATGCTTCAGCGTCACCTCCCGTCCCTTTAAATCAAAATTAAAGTTGTAAACTGAAATCAAAAATATTATCATCGAATTTCTAAATTGTTTGTGCTTACATAAAAACTCAGCACTTTATGGTCATTAAACTATTTCGATTTTGGCCTTAACCATTATACTTATTATTAATTTAAAAGTTTATGACATTAATTGTCTCTTATGAGAAATATGGATGAATGGCATTGCTTATAGTTACACAGAACGTCTAGTACGAATCTTACAAGTCCGATTACATCGGTAAAGAAACATCTGTACAAAAAAAAAAAGGATTAAAAAATCCTACTTAAATCTCATGTATTCACTGATATGTGATTCATTTATTACTGAGGGAAAGCCGTGTTACAAGTGAGTGAGGGTCATTATTAGTGTCCTGTAAGATGTTAGTAAGGACGGGCAATTTTGAAAAGAGTTTATATAATACTGAAAAGCGCGGGGTCATGCAGATTAAGGATGCACTGATATATTTAATTATTATCGAATTTGAAAAATGTAAATCCTCTGATATTATCCTCTGGTATTAACACAAATTTCTCAAAGGAAATCCTTTCTGAACAAATTACACTGGGACAGGATGTTTTGAGTCAAAAGATGTTTTAGTTATTCTCATTTGGAAATAAAAATTGGTTGATATTACAGTACAACTACACCAGGCTGGTTTATCTCATATAGCAAAGTAACGTTGATTAATATTTCACTATAACTAAATGGACATTGGTTTAATTAAATATTGCAGTATATAATATTAAAGCGATGTTGCTTAATATTGCAGTATAACAAAGTGGATTGTTAAGATTGCAGTATAACTAAGTGGATTGTTAAGATTGCAGTATAACAAAGTGGATGTTGGTTAATATTGCAGTATAACAAAGTGATGCATCCGTTTAAAGGTTAGTTATAAATTAACTACTGCAATAACTTGTATACACGAAACCATTAATGATATGACACAAAGCTTCGAAAGTGTCGTTTTGATTAATTATACTAAGTATAGAGTCTCACAATTTTTGTGGTTTAATTAATTACACTTTTTGTAGAGTGTATGACTAACAATTAATACTTGGAAATTTAATGATGTTGAATTGCCAGTTAAAAAGGTGTAAACTTTAAATAAACACTACATTTATAGTCAAACATGTGTCGCATTATATTAGAAGTGGGGTCATAATTTAGATTTTATGATATAGAGGTTTTGCACATGGTGATGGAATGAGAGAATAACTTTGTGATTTTTGGGATGGTATAAGTGATCAGGTGTTATAAGATTTGGGTGGCAAAAACTGTTGATGAATAGATGAATATTTCAGACTGAAATTTTGTAAGTAAATTAATTTTGTTGTTTTCGTAATTTCATGGTAATTTAGATTGTATTGCTGATATATGTAGTTTGATAGATTCTTTATTTCCTCCAATGTACAGGAGAGCAATATTATAATACAAATACAAAATATTATGTACATGTTGAATGAATCAGAGAATAACTTTGTGGTTATTATGACAGTCCTTGTTTGTGTGTCATCAGATGTCAGTGTTATATTGTGATTTTTGTGACAGTCTTTATCAGGTGTTATAAGATTTGGGTGGCAAAAACTGTTGATGAATAAATGAATAAATATTTCAGACTGAAATTATGTAAGTAAACTAATTTTGTTGTTTCCATATTTCATCATAATTTGTAGACATTAGACATGCATGTGTTAAATGTAACATGGGACTAAATGTTATAATACAAAATATATGGTAAAAATTACTACAAGTGAATAATTGTGTTGTACTAATGTGAGAGTTAGTGCATGTGTAATATTGTTGTACTAATGTGAGAGTTAGTGCATGTGTAATATTGTTGTACTAATGTGAGAGTTAGTGCATGTGTAATATTGTTGTACTAATGTGAGAGTTAGGGATGTGTAATACTGTTGTACTAATGTGAGAGTTAGTGCATGTGTAATATTGTTGTACTTATGTGAGAGTTAGTGGATGTGTAATATTGTTGTACTAATGTGAGAGTTAGTGCATGTGTAATATTGTTGTACTAATGTGAGAGTTAGTGCATGTGTAATATTGTTGTACTAATGTGAGAGTTAGTGCATGTGTAATATTGTTGTACTTATGTGAGAGTTAGTGCATGTGTAATATTGTTGTACTAATGTGAGAGTTAGTGCATGTGTAATATTGTTGTACTAATGTGAGAGTTAGTGCATGTGTAATATTGTTGTACTAATGTGAGAGTTAGTACATGTGTAATATTGTTGTACTAATGTGAGAGTTAGTACATGTGTAATATTGTTAGGATTTTAGAGCACTGTTAACAGTTCGCCTGGAGCACTATTTGTTTTAATGCATATCTGTAAAATTCCATGAATTAATATCTGTGATTTTGTCAAGCTCTTAAAAATTGTGAGTGAAGAAAAGTAAATAACACAGAGTGGAAGCGTGCTTTCATTCAATTCAGACCATATGTTAGTAGAAAACATGGAGTGGACGCATGCTTTCATGCAATTCAGACCATATGTTAGTTGAAAACATGGAGAGGAAGCATGCTTTCATTCAATTCAGACCATATGTTTGTTTAAACATAAAGTGGACGCATGCTTTCATTCAATTCAGACCATATATTAGACGAAAACATGGAGTGAACGCATGCTTTCATTCAATTCAGACCATATGTTAGTAAAAAACATGGAGTGAACGCATGCTTTCATTCAATTCAGATATGTTAGTTGAAAACATGGAGTGGACGCATGCTTTCATTCAATTCAGACCATATGTTAGTTGAAAACATGGAGTGGATGTATGCTTTCATTCAATTCAGACCATATGTTAGTTGAAAACATGGAGTGGACGCATGCTTTCATTCAATTCAGACCATATGTTAGTTGAAAACATGGAGTGAACGCATGCTTTCATTCAATTCAGATATGTTAGTTGGAAACATGAAGTGTACGCATGCTTTCTTTCAATTCAGACCGTATGTTTGTTTAAAACATGGTGTGGATGCATGCTTTCATTCAATTCAGACCATATGTTAGTTGAAAACATGGAGTGAATGCATGCTTTCATTCAATCTAGACCATATGTTAGTAGAAAAACATGAAGTGGACGCATGCTTTCATTCAGTTCAGACCATATGTAAGTTGAAAACATGGAGTGGATGCATACTTTCATTCAATTCAGATATGTAAGTTGAAAACATGGAGTGGATGCATGCTTTCAGTCAGTGCAGACCTTACCTTACATATACAAACATAATAAGATTTTGTTCGCACGTAAAGTATGCTTCAAGAAAATGTAATGTAAAAAATAGGATATGCAAAATTTTAAAAGGCAGTAAAATAATTATTTTAGATTGTCATCTATCCATCATCGGTCCACACTTTGTAACCAAGTACATTTTAAATTCTTCTGTCAGTTTAGACCACACTGTTATTCATAAACGCTAGGATTGGGTATTTCTGTTTTAACCATTGATGGGGTTGAAAATCTTCAAAAATACATAATCATCTCCATCATGGCTCTCTTTTGGTGTGCCATAAGCCTAACATAGTTCCTTAGTTATATAAGACATATAGCATAGTAGTACATAAAAATCTATATCTGTAACATTTTATTCATGTTAACTGATTGGAAAAGTCTGGTGTATCTGAGATCAAGATCCACTAGTTAAAAACTGAATGGTTCTAGAACCGTAGGTTCAAGAACTTGCTTATAGATTAATTCAGTTTGGTTCTTGAACCACAAATAAGTTCAAGAACTACAGATTCATGAACATCAGTTCTTAAAAAGTTCTAGAACTATACAAGTTCATAAACTCAAGTTCACTTGAAGGCTAGTTCAAGAACAGTTCTTCAAGTTCAAGAACAGTTCTAGAACCGAGCGTTATTTCATAAAACTTTTTCGCAGGGGGTTTTATTCTCAGAAATGACATTAATTTTTTGTAGGTTTGGGACAATTAGGAGCACTGTCTTGAAAAGTTTTGCCGGCCATTCACATCAATATTAGCTGAAGTTTTCACTATGATTAACTGCGTAATGCCATGTCTTTTAATATTATCCATGATTGATAACAATTCAGAGCAATTCTGAAATTCTTCATTTGTCCATTGGGAATTTTAAAAGACAATTTGCAGTAATGGAATCTTCAGAAACACACACCCAGTTAATTCCTTCAGCAAAACGTATCTGATTTAAATCAAGCTTGCTTGCTCAGTTTTAATTGAACGACAAATTGATAAGGATCAAATTACTGCAGATACAGTATTTTCGTCTTTAATAATTAAATTGTTTGTCAACAAATGCAATTATATTTAAGAAACAGGGTGCTCCATTAGATTGTGGTGAAGTATATGTGAATCTTGTTCTGTTGATCCATTACAACTGAGATCCATTACAACTGAGATCCATTACAACTGAGATCCATTACAACTGAGATGTTGTGGTGTGGTGCATATTGTACAACTCTTGTCTCATTGATCCATTAGAACTGAGATGTTGTGGTGTGGTGTATATTGTACAACTCTTGTCTCATTGATCCATTAGAAATGAGATGTTGTGGTGAGGTGCATATTGTACACTCTTGTCACATTGATCCATTAGAACTGAGATGTAGTGGTGTGGTGTGGTGCATCTTGTACACTCTTGTCTCATTGATCCATTAGAACTGAGATGTAGTGGTGTGGTGTGGTGCATCTTGTACACTCTTGTCTCATTGATCCATTAGAATTGAGATGTGGTGGTGTGGTGTGGTGCATCTTGTACAACTCTTGTCTCATTGATCCATTAGAACTGAGATGTAGTGGTGTGGTGTGGTGCATCTTGTACACTCTTGTCTCATTGATCCATTAGAACTGAGATGTAGTGGTGTGGTGTGGTGCATCTTGTACACTCTTGTCTCGTTGATCCATTAGAACTGAGATGTAGTGGTGTGATGTGGTGCATCTTGTACACTCTTGTCTCATTGATCCATTAGAACTGAGATGTAGTGGTGTGGTGTGGTGCATCTTGTACACTCTTGTCTCATTGATCCATTAGAACTGAGATGTAGTGGTGTGGTGTGGTGCATCTTGTACACTCTTGTCTCATTGATCCATTAGAATTGAGATGTAGTGGTGTGGTGTGGTGCATATTGTACACTCTTGTCTCATTGATCCATTATAACTGAGATGTAGTGGTGTGATGCATATTGTAAAACTCTTGTCTCATTGATCCATTAGAAATGAGATGTTGTGGTGAGGTGCATATTGTACACTCTTGTCACATTGATCCATTAGAACTGAGATGTAGTGGTGTGGTGTGGTGCATCTTGTACACTCTTGTCTCATTGATCCATTAGAACTGAGATGTAGTGGTGTGGTGTGGTGCATCTTGTACACTCTTGTCTCATTGATCCATTAGAATTGAGATGTGGTGGTGTGGTGTGGTGCATCTTGTACAACTCTTGTCTCATTGATCCATTAGAACTGAGATGTAGTGGTGTGGTGTGGTGCATCTTGTACACTCTTGTCTCATTGATCCATTAGAACTGAGATGTAGTGGTGTGGTGTGGTGCATCTTGTACACTCTTGTCTCATTGATCCATTAGAACTGAGATGTAGTGGTGTGGTGTGGTGCATCTTGTACACTCTTGTCTCATTGATCCATTAGAACTGAGATGTAGTGGTGTGGTGTGGTGCATCTTGTACACTCTTGTCTCATTGATCCATTAGAATTGAGATGTGGTGGTGTGGTGTGGTGCATCTTGTACAACTCTTGTCTCATTGATCCATTAGAACTGAGATGTAGTGGTGTGGTGTGGTGCATCTTGTACACTCTTGTCTCATTGATCCATTAGAATTGAGATGTAGTGGTGTGGTGTGGTGCATATTGTACAACTCTGGTCTCATTGATCCATTAGAACTGAGATGTGGTGGTGTGGTGTGGTGCATATTGTACAACTCTTGTCTCATTGATCCATTAGAATTGAGATGTAGTGGTGTGGTGTGATGCATATTGTACAACTCTTGTCTCATTGATCCATTAGAACTGAGATGTAGTGGTGTGGTGCATATTGTACACTCTTGTCTCATTGAGCCATTATAACTGAGATGTAGTGGTGTGGTGTGGTGCATCTTGTACACTCTTGCCTCATTGATCCATTATAATGAGATGTAGTGGTGTGGTGCATATTGTACACTCTTGTCTCATTGATCCATTAGAATTGAGATGTAGTGGTGTGGTGTGGTGTGTATTGTACAACTCCTGTCTCATTGATCCATTATAACTGAGATGTAGTGGACTGGTGCTTATTGTACACTCTTGTCTCATTGATCCATTAGAACTGAGATGTAGTGGTGTGGTGCATATTGTACAACTCTTGTCTCATTGATCCATTAGAAATGAGATGTTGTGTTGAGGTGCATATTGTACACTCTTGTCACATTGATCCATTAGAACTGAGATGTTGTGGTGTGGTGCATATTGTACAACTCTTGTCTCATTGATCCATTAGAAATGAGATGTTGTGGTGAGGTGCATATTGTACACTCTTGTCACATTGATCCATTAGAACTGAGATGTAGTGGTGTGGTGTGGTGCATCTTGTACACTCTTGTCTCATTGATCCATTAGAACTGAGATGTGGTGGTGTGGTGTGGTGCATCTTGTACACTCTTGTCTCATTGATCCATTAGAATTGAGATGTGGTGGTGTGGTGTGGTGCATCTTGTACAACTCTTGTCTCATTGATCCATTAGAACTGAGATGTAGTGGTGTGGTGTGGTGCATCTTGTACACTCTTGTCTCATTGATCCATTAGAATTGAGATGTAGTGGTGTGGTGTGGTGCATATTGTAAAACTCTGGTCTCATTGATCCATTAGAACTGAGATGTGGTGGTGTGGTGTGGTGCATATTGTACAACTCTTGTCTCATTGATCCATTAGAATTGAGATGTAGTGGTGTGGTGTGGTGCATATTGTACAACTCTTGTCTCATTGATCCATTAGAACTGAGATGTAGTGGTGTGGTGCATATTGTACACTCTTGTCTCATTGAGCCATTATAACTGAGATGTAGTGGTGTGGTGTGGTGCATCTTGTACACTCTTGCCTCATTGATCCATTATAATGAGATGTAGTGGTGTGGTGCATATTGTACACTCTTGTCTCATTGATCCATTAGAATTGAGATGTAGTGGTGTGGTGTGGTGTGTATTGTACAACTCCTGTCTCATTGATCCATTATAACTGAGATGTAGTGGACTGGTGCTTATTGTACACTCTTGTCTCATTGATCCATTAGAACTGAGATGTAGTGGTGTGGTGTGGTGCATCTTGTACACTCTTGTCTCATTGATCCATTAGAACTGAGATGTAATGGTGTGGTGTGGTGCATATTGTACAACTCTTGTCTCATTGATCCATTAGAACTGAGATGTAGTGGTGTGGTGTGGTGCATCTTGTACACTCTTGTCTCATTGATCCATTAGAACTGAGATGTAGTGGTGTGGTGTGGTGCATATTGTACACTCTTGTCTCATTTATCCATTAGAACTGAGATGTAGTGGTGTGGTGCATCTTCTACAACTCTTGTCTCATTGATCCATTAGAACTGAGATATAGTGGTGTGGTGTGGTGCATCTTGTACACTCTTGTCTCATTGATCCATTAGAACTGAGATGTTGTGGTGTGGTGTATATTGTACAACTCTTGTCTCATTGATCCATTAGAAATGAGATGTTGTGGTGAGGTGCATATTGTACACTCTTGTCACATTGATCCATTAGAACTGAGATGTTGTGGTGTGGTGCATATTGTACAACTCTTGTCTCATTGATCCATTAGAAATGAGATGTTGTGGTGAGGTGCATATTGTACACTCTTGTCACATTGATCCATTAGAACTGAGATGTAGTGGTGTGGTGCATCTTGTACACTCTTGTCTCATTGATCCATTAGAACTGAGATGTAGTGGTGTGGTGTGGTGCATCTTGTACACTCTTGTCTCATTGATCCATTAGAATTGAGATGAGGTGGTGTGGTGTGGTGCATCTTGTACAACTCTTGTCTCATTGATCCATTAGAACTGAGATGTAGTGGTGTGGTGTGGTGCATCTTGTACACTCTTGTCTCATTGATCCATTAGAATTGAGATGTAGTGGTGTGGTGTGGTGCATATTGTACAACTCTGGTCTCATTGATCCATTAGAACTGAGATGTGGTGGTGTGGTGTGGTGCATATTGTACAACTCTTGTCTCATTGATCCATTAGAATTGAGATGTAGTGGTGTGGTGTGGTGCATATTGTACAACTCTTGTCTCATTGATCCATTAGAACTGAGATGTAGTGGTGTGGTGCATATTGTACACTCTTGTCTCATTGAGCCATTATAACTGAGATGTAGTGGTGTGGTGTGGTGCATCTTGTACACTCTTGCCTCATTGATCCATTATAATGAGATGTAGTGGTGTGGTGCATATTGTACACTCTTGTCTCATTGATCCATTAGAACTGAGATGTAATGGTGTGGTGTGGTGCATATTGTACAACTCTTGTCTCATTAATCCATTAGAACTGAGATGTAGTGGTGTGGTGTGGTGCATCTTGTACACTCTTGTCTCATTGATCCATTAGAACTGAGATGTAGTGGTGTGGTGTGGTGCATATTGTACACTCTTGTCTCATTGATCCATTAGAACTGAGATGTAGTGGTGTGTTGCATCTTCTACAACTCTTGTCTCATTGATCCATTAGAACTGAGATATAGTGGTGTGGTGTGGTGCATCTTGTACACTCTTGTCTCATTGATCCATTAGAACTGAGATGTAGTGGTGTGGTGCATATTGTACACTCTTGTCTCATTGATCCATTAGAACTGAAATGTAGTGGTGTGGTGCATCTTGTACAACTCTTGTCTCATTGAACCGTTATAACTGAGATATAGTGGTGTGGTATGGTGCATCTTGTACACTCTTGTCTCATTGATCCATTAGAACTGAGATGTAGTGGTGTGGTGCATATTGTACACTCTTGTCTCATTGATCCATTAGAACTGAGATGTAGTGGTGTGGTGTGGTGCATATTGTACACTCTTGTCTCATTGATCCATTAGAATTGAGATGTAGTGGTGTGGTGTGGTGCATATTGTACAACTCTTGTCTCATTGATCCATTAGAACTGAGACGTAGTGGTCTGGTGCATATTGTACACTCTTGTGTCATTGATCCATTAGAACTGAGATGTAGTGGTGTGGTGTGGTGCATCTTGTACACTCTTGTCTCATTGAACCATTAGAACTGAGATGTAGTGGTGTGGTGCATCTTGTACAACTCTTGTCCCATTGACCCATTAGAACTGAGATGTAGTGGTGTGGTGCACCTTGTACAACTCCTGTCTCATTGATCCATTAGAACTGAGATGTAGTGGTGTGGTGTGGTGCATATTGTACAACTCTTGTCTCATTGATGCATTAGAACTGAGATGTAGTGGTGTGGTGTGGTGCATATTGTACACTCTTGTCTCATTGATCCATTAGAACTGAGATGTAGTGGTGTGGTGCATCTTGTACAACTCTTGTCTCATTGATCCATTAGAACTGAGATGTAGTGGTGTGGTGCACCTTGTACAACTCTTGTCTCATTGATCCATTATAACTGAGATGTAGTGGTGTGGTGCATCTTGTACAACTCTTGTCTCATTGATCCATTAGAACTGAGATGTAGTGGTGTGGTGCATATTGTACACTCTTGTCTCATTGATCCATTAGAACTGAGATGTAGTGGTGTGGTGTGGTGCATATTGTACACTCTTGTCTCATTGATCCATTAGAATTGAGATGTAGTGGTGTGGTGTGGTGCATATTGTACAACTATTGTCTCATTGATCCATTAGAACTGAGACGTAGTGGTCTGGTGCATATTGTACACTCTTGTGTCATTGATCCATTAGAACTGAGATGTAGTGGTGTGGTGTGGTGCATCTTGTACACTCTTGTCTCATTGAACCATTAAAACTGAGATGTAGTGGTGTGGTGCATCTTGTACAACTCTTGTCTCATTGACCCATTAGAACTGAGATGTAGTGGTGTGGTGCACCTTGTACAACTCTTGTCTCATTGATCCATTAGAACTGAGATGTAGTGGTGTGGTGTGGTGCATATTGTACAACTCTTGTCTCATTGATGCATTAGAACTGAGATGTAGTGGTGTGGTGTGGTGCATATTGTACACTCTTGTCTCATTGATCCATTAGAACTGAGATGTAGTGGTGTGGTGCATCTTGTACAACTCTTGTCTCATTGATCCATTAGAACTGAGATGTAGTGGTGTGGTGCACCTTGTACAACTCTTGTCTCATTGATCCATTATAACTGAGATGTAGTGGTGTGGTGCATCTTGTACAACTCTTGTCTCATTGATCCATTAGAACTGAGATGTAGTGGTGTGGTGTGGTGCATCTTGTACAACTCTTGTCTCATTGATCCATTAGAACTCAGATGTAGTGGTGTGGTGTGGTGCATATTGTACAACTCTTGTCTCATTGTTCCATTAAAACTGAGATGTAGTGGTGTGGTGTGGTGCATATTGTACACTTTTGTCTCATTGATCCATTAGAACTGAGATGTAGTGGTGTGGTGCACCTTGTACAACTTGTCTCATTGATCCATTATAACTGAGATGTAGTGGTGTGGTGTGGTGCATATTGTACACTCTTGTCTCATTGATCCATTAGAACTGAGATGTAGTGGTGTGGTGGATCTTGTACAACTATTGTCTCATTGATCTATTAGAACTGAGATGTAGTGGTGTGGTGTGGTGCATCTTGTACAACTCTAGTCTCATTGATCCATTAGAACTGAGATGTAGTGGTGTGGTGTGGTGCATCTTGTACAACTTTTGTCTCATTGATCCATTAGAACTGAGATGTAGTGGTGTTGTGTGGTGCATATTGTACAACTCTGTCTCATTGATCCATTAGAACTGAGATGTAGTGGTGTGGTGTGGTGCATATTGTACAACTCTTGTCCCATTGTTCCATTAGAACTGAGATGTAGTGGTGTGGTGTGGTGCATATTGTACAACTCTTGTCTTATTGATCCATTAGAACTGAGATGTAGTGGTGTGGTGCATCTTGTACAACTCTTGTCTCATTGATCCATTAGAACTGAGACGTAGTGGTCTGGTGCATATTGTACACTCTTGTGTCATTGATCCATTAGAACTGAGATGTAGTGGTGTGGTGTGGTGCATCTTGTACACTCTTGTCTCATTGAACCATTAGAACTGAGATGTAGTGGTGTGGTGTGGTGCACCTTGTACAACTCTTGTCTCATTGATCCATTAGAACTGAGATGTAGTGGTGTGGTGTGGTGTGGTGCATATTGTACAACTCTTGTCTCATTATTCCATTAGAGGTCTTTCATGTTCAGCAGTTTGGCAGTGGACCATAATTCATACATATGTGTTGTTATATACATGAGTGTAAGAATTGAACATTCAAAGAAATGAAAAAGGAAAAAGTAGAACTATGCAGAATACAATGACACTTGTTTAATTGCATCCAAGTTATAGAATACAGACGTCACTTTTTTCCCAGTGGATAAGACCATGTTAAATAGTAGAGAACCTCAGGCCCTCTTGGGCCTACTTTGGGCCTACTTTTCCATTAGGCAAAGTAACATAAAATAAGCTGTAAAAGTTAACTTGCTGTTGATTTATAGTCCTGTTATTCACATAAATCAACGTTATGACTGGTTTGATGAAGGTCAATTACTAAAAGGAATAATGTGCAGTTGTATGGTCATCGATCAGGTCAGCAGCTCATTGTATCGCCTTTTTGGCTCATACTTATTGACTCAGATTTAGAGGTAATTGTCTGATTTCTTGTATACCAAGATATGAGCATTATATAACTTGGATACTTAGATATCACATGATCAGCACTAGGTAACTTAGGTATCAAGATATCAGCACTAGGGGCAGGCCTGTAAAATTTGACTCGTCCGCTCGTCATGACGAGGGACTTGTCAGGCCGGGCGAGTGGATATTTTCTTCTGGTCGTCCTTACGGACGAGTGACTTTTGAAATTAGTAACAAAATAAATCAAGTCTTTATTGTTTCCTTTTATTCTGGCGAAGAAATTCCACAAAGCGTTTGCTTAAACAAAATAAATAGCTGATAAATTACACTAAAATACACCGGAAGTAAACGTGAAAATATTGGTTACTCGTCGTTACTTTGGTGATAGGGTATAAAGCCGAGATTTCCGAAGTTTGTAGACTGTGTCATGATCGAATTATCCAATACTAAACTAGTAGTTTTTATCAATAAAACACTGTTACTTGATATGACGACGGGAAAATGTCGAAGAAAATAGACATGTCTATAGAATGGTTTTGGAGGTGAGTTGGTGGAGATGACGAAAAAATACAAATAGAGAAAGTGAATAGACATTTGCATCAATTAAAACTGCAGTAAAAAGCAGTATGATAGTACCAAATGCTATTGTGTTTTGCAGGAGAAAAGACTGGAGGATACACAGTTGTATTATCACAGTGATTTTCATAAACAGTTGCTTTTGAAATGTTAAAATGATGTCATATCTTATTGTAAGTGCCTTTCATAATTATTAAGTGGACAAGCTAGTCATACCTTAGATGGGATCTAGTCATTTATTTGATACTTTGATGATGTTACATGTAGTTTGTTTATCTAAATAAAGTGTTCTTGATTGACACTGATTTACCTTGTCTAGCAAAAATATGAAGGCGATTCCTGTTCAAAATTAATGGCGAGTACAAAGTTGATAAGGGCAAGTGGATTTTGTTTTTGTCTTTGTAAAAGATTTACAGACCTGACTGTGGGACTTAGGTATCTAGATATCAGCACAAGGTAACTTAGTTACCAAGATACCAGCACTCAGGGACTTAGATATTATGATATCAGCACTAGGTGACTTAAGTATCAAGATATCAGCACTATGTAACTTAGGTATCAAGATATGAGCACTAGGAGACTTAAGTATCTAGATATCAGCACAAGGTAACTTAGTTACCAAGATACCAGCACTAGGTGACTTAGTTTTCAAGATACCAGCACTAAGTGACTTAGGTATCAAGATACCAGCACTAGGTGACTTAGATATCAAGATATCAGCACTAGGTGACTTAGATATCAGCACAAGGTAACTTAGGTATAAAGATATCAGAACTAGGTGACTCAGATACCAAGATACCAGCACTAGGTAACTTAGGTATCAAGATATCAGCACTAGGTGACTTAAATAGATATCAAGATACCAGCACTAGGTAACTTATGTATCAAGATACAAGCACTAGGTAACTTAGGTACCAATATATCAGCACAAGGGGACTTAGGTATTAAGATACCAGCACAAGGTAACTTAGTTACCAAGATACCAGCACTAGGTGACTTAGGTATCAAGATATCAGCACTAGAGGACTTAGGTATCAAGATACCAGCACTAGGTAACTTAGTTATCAAGATACCAGCACTAGGGACTTAGGTATCAATACATCAGCACTAGTAACTTAGGTATCAAGATATCAGCACTAGGTGACAGGTTTCTAGATATCAGCACTAGGTAACTTAGGTATCTAGATACCAGCACTAGGGGACTTAGGCATCAATATATCAGCACTAGGTAACTTAGGTATCAAGATATCAGCACTAGGTAACTTAGTTATCAAGATACCAGCACTAGGTGACTTAGGTATCAAGATACCAGCACTAGGTGACTTAGGTATCAAGATATCAGCACTAGGGGACTTAGGTATCAAGATACCAGCACTAGGGGACTTCGGTACTTAGATATCAGTACTAGGTAACTTAGGTATCAAGATATCAGCACTAGGGAAGTCAGGTATCTAGATATCAGCACTAGGTAACTTAGGTATCAAGAAATCAGCAAGAGGGGACTTAGATATCTAGATATCAGCACAAGGTAACTTAGTTACCAAGATACCAGCACTCAGGGACTTAGATATTATGATATCAGCACTATGTGACTTAGATATCAAGATAGTGGCACTTGTTTACTCGGATATCAGTTTTAGATGATGTCTCGGTTGATATTATAACTTCTTTATCATTAAAAATAATAATTTGAAAATTATCAAAACTTATTACATATAAGCAAGGCAATTTGTTTTCTTCTGTTGTTTATGCTGAATGTGTTAAGTATCCTGTACATTATCATATTTGATACGGTACTGTGGAGAATTTATTTTGATTTTTTTCCGAGATACACATAAAGCCGATAATAAAATGCAATAATAAAAAGTGGAACGTAATAATTGTTTCACTGCGTAATAATTGTTTCACTGCACCAGCTCTCATCTTGTTAAATATCTAGTGAGGTAATATAATACACATGCAGTCAAACTTTGTAACTTCACACTGCAGAAACAGTTAAAAAAAAAGGTCATTGACATAATTAAAATATATGTCATAAGGTGAGCATATGCTATTGCATCCGTTGTCTATTGTTCATCCGTTGTCTATTGTTCATCCGTTGTCTATTGTTCATCCGTTGTCTATTGTTCATCCGTTGTCTATTGTTCATCCGTTGTCTATTGTTCATCCGTTGTCTATTGTTCATCAATGAGCTTGAGGACCCCAGTAACTAAACTAAGTGGTTGCCAATTTTTGTTTCCGCAAAGTCTCAGTCAAGTTCGAAAATTAGCAATATTGACAAGTGTGTTTCATTGAAAAAGATGCAGATTACAGCTTCTGAATGTGTTATTTTTATATAAACACTTTCAAATTGTTACTAAACTTTGACGGTGGGCAAAATCTGTTTATGTATTCAGGTTTATTGAAAAATCAGAAGATTTCAGTTTGTGTATGTGATAACATATGTGTATAAAGGGTTTCCAATTTTCAAACTTGATTTAAAGGTTTGTTTTGATTAAAGGGACACACGGCAATCTTGATTTTTGTAAAAACTCGCAGCGTCGAGATCCCGTTAGTTTTTCTACATAAATTGCATTTGTTCAGTCATTAATATTAATTATAAGAATTGTATAAAGCAAATTGTTTTTGCATATTACTAACTGTTCGTTACATTTCATCAATAATATATTCAGACCTATGGTAGAATAATGGGAAAAAAGTCGAAAATTCAAAATTGTATTTAAAATATATGCAAGTAGATTTAAAGTCAAAATGGTACTGGATTAATAAATCAAGAGGCTAATTTTAATGCTTGATAAAGACTTCAAGATTGCCATGTGTCCCTTTAAGATTTGACATTGATTTCTGCTGACAATGAATTTGATCTTTTAAGGTCAAAATATAAAACAAAAAAGTCATTGCTATCATAACTCTCTTTGTGACAAATAAAATTCATTTTTCTCAGTATATATTCCTGAAGCTAGTTTAAATTCGCTATTACCGATAATTATTACTAAAAATAGTTGAAGGAATCCTAAGAGTTGAGAATGCGAGACAGTCATTTCCTTCTACTGAGGAAATGCTCTCGATTATTGGAGATAGTTGCTATAGTGACATTCCTGAAATAGAATATAAAAACATAAAAACAATCATGTGTTTGTCAGTTAATCATTTGCACTCAAACTTTGGTTTGTAAAGAGCACTGTCCAATTGTTACATGCTATAAAAAAAAAAATCTGTCAATAGATTTAAATAATAAATTATACACAAATGTTCACCTACATTTGACGAAGTGTTGTGACCCATTCCAAGGCCTTACCTTCTGGGTCAAGGTCACACTTCAGTGTTTTTTTTATGCCTAATTTGGGGCCGTTATTCGGCCCCAAATAACGGCCCCATTCACAATGCCAAAAAGTATACTTTTTTCACAATTATATCCAAAAAATTCACAATCTTTTTTTTTTTTTAGGGTAAATACAGACCAGTAAGGATACTAGTCTTAATATACGCTGGTGTTAAAACTAGTCTGTATTTACCAAAAACAAAACTTAAAACCAAGGGATATTAAACTGTGAAATTAAAAGTGAAAAAAGTTTCTTTTTCTTTTGTTATAATATTTCACAATTTCTAGATAAATGCCGCTATTTTTCACAATGGCACAGGCACAGGCTGCATTCACAAAACACATAAAAAAAATCACTGCACTTAGACTTCAAATGTCATTGCTATAATTCATTGACTGGGTTTCATATATAATCTTTATTTAGCTATCATTTGATTCCAACAATATTACATATGTTCACCACCATGAGACGTTGCAGTTGTACTTTTCCTTGTTGATATCAGTAAAGTTGTGTTTTCTATCAGCTAGAGTAGCCCCCAGGGACTATAGGAGGTATATATCTGTACATCAGTCTGAGATTGTGGGTTAATGCTCTCAGATACTTTGATGAAATTTGGCAGGTGTATTAAGGGGCAATTAACATGTCGCCAGTTGTCAATCATATATCCATTTCAACCAATCAAACCAAAACGATACCTCCGACAAACAACAGCATGTGTCAGTGTATAATAAAGCATGTGCAACTATGTTATAATATAACCTATTGTCAATATACTTCCACATCAACAATAGGGCGGAGATATCTGAGTACTTGCGACATGTTGGTTAGGACTCGTGCACTGTTGAACTGTTACTTGGACCCAATACAACCACCTGGTGGCCTGAGTAAAGTACCTATCCCATCAACAACAGCCAAATTTTACAAAATATTCACACTTTTTCTAAACCTACTATCCAGGAGGTTTATAATTTTATATATAACTTAATAATATAAACTGCTTAAACCAGCCAGGCAAAAACCCAAAACTGGAGTGTCGAATTAAAAAGTTACAAAAGTCATAATTATAATTTTATAATTTTATATATAACTTAATAATATAAACTGCTTAAACCAGCCAGGCCAAAACCCAAAACTGGAGTGTCGAATTAAAAAGTTACAAAAGTCATAATTATAATTTTATAATTTTATATATAACTTAATAATATAAACTGCTTAAACCAGCCAGGCCAAACCCCAGAACTGGAGTGTCGAATTAAAAAGTTACAAAAGTCATAATTATAATTTTATAATTTTATATATAACTTAATAATATGAACTGCTTAAACCAGCCAGGCCAAACCCCAAAACTGGAGTGTCGAATTAAAAAGTTACCAAGTCATAAGTAAAATTTTACACATATTAAATCACATGTATTTTATTTGGCCGGTTAGTTATATAGGTGACTTGTTTTGATTTGAGACATTCTATTCGGTGGAATTCTTACTTAATACCAGCTGTAAAATTCTGGTTTCTAAAATTATCAAAGGTTATTTTCTGTTTTTCAGGAATTAGCATCCATATGCCGTAGTCAGTGTTCCAATCTTCACCATGGGAGCAGAGGAGAGTAAAGGGGGCTCCCCCTGCTATGGCCTGATGGGCCCCTCATCTGTGGTCAGTAACATGAACAGACAAGCCCAGATGGCAAGGGCTTGGGCCCTTCTACATCAGTGTTCACTAGATCAGTGGAAGTTGGGACATGGAGGTGAGTTCTGGGGATTAGTGACGGGGCGTGATGATGTGATGATGTGTATGGCCGAGCAATTCTTTAACTTTTTTTTTTTCTGTCTTTGGTATACTTTTCTTTCATTTTTTAAGGTTTTTACTGTCTTTGGCAAAACAAAGAAATTCACCTAAATAAGCATATAATGTTACCTTCAGGTTTACATTATTAAAATCACCCAATGACCCCAGGCATTTTAATAGAAGGAACTTATTTGAAACTCACGTTTTTAGTCATTGTTTACATACACACTACCTGTTTTATAAATAAACAATTTGGCCCTGCACTTTATCCTTTTTATGCATAGGCACAATGTTCATGGAGCACACCATAACTACATTAGTTAACACATGTATTGACTATTTATTTGGCAATTTGCAAAGTTTAATTTTATTCTTTTTGATTGGGTAATTCCCTTAGTTATAAGATATAAGGCTTCCGAACACTTAGACATCTGTTTTATTTCAAAACAGACATCTGTTTTATTTCAAGTTTTAATAAGCATATTCTGTCAGTTTTGTCCAGGTGTTATTATTGTCTCCAGTCCATTTGAATTGCTTTACATTTATTTACTTAGGTAAATAAATGCATGTGTTTTTTGCAACTAAATAAAAATGCTAAGAGAGTTTGTATTCTATACACATACAATATACATGTTGTAAGGGTTTGTGCGCGATATTTGAACAAAATTCGTTAAATATTAAGGAAGTTATGAAGAAAAACTCCACCTGAATTGAACGCTTTGTTTACATTTTTTGCCGTGAAACCTATCACAAGGTCGTGATTTCTCCACCCTGATTGATATCATTAGGCAATTTGTGCCCAGATACAGAGCAGTTTTCTATTATTCCCGATAATAGACGTATGTCATATTTAGGTTGTATATGATTCTCTTAAATAATAAATGAGATTACACAAATTGACTTGTCTAGGGGTGAATGAGTAACTATTGTACCTATAATTACTATGTATAAATAAGGAATAAGATACGATAGTTTCGCCTTGAGCCCTGGTTTCCTTGACTAAAAGAAATCATATTAAAGGTACACACGGCAATCTTGTGTTCTAAGTCAAGCATTAAAACTTACATCTCCGTTTATTAATCCTACATCATTTTGATGTTAAAACTGCTTGCATATAATTAAATAAAAGCGTGAGATTTCAATTTATCTTCGTTATTCTACCAAATTCTCCCACAAAGAAACTTAGCAGGAATGATCAGTACCATATGCCTAGTTGCGCACATCTTAGCTGTGTTCCAGTTGAATGATTTTTGGCAGGGTTATGGCCCCTTACACAAAAACTTTGTCCAGACTAGTTCTCCTGAACTCCAGGATGGATTTCTGACTCTGATGATAGTGCCTAGCCTATAGTTGTGCATATTCATCGCTGTGTTCCGGTTGAATGATTTTTGGCGGAGTTATGGCCACTTACACATACTAGTTCTCCAGAACTCCAGGATGGATTTCAGTGAAACTCAACTCTGATGATAATGCCAAGCCTATAGTGGCGCATATTCATTTCCGTGTTCCTGTTAAATGATTTTTGGCGGAGTTATGGCCCATTACACAGACGAGTTCTCCTGCACTCCAGGATGGATTTCAGTGAAACTTGACTCTGATGATCAGTGCCAAGCCTATTGTGGCGCATATTCATCGCCGTGTTCCGGTTGAATGATTTTTGGCAGAGTTATGGCCCCTTACAAAGACTAATTCTCCTGAACTCCAGGATGGATTTCAGCGAAACTTGACTGATGATAGTGCCAAGCCTATAGTGGTGCATATTCATCCCCGTGTTCCGGTTGAATGATTTTTTGGCAGAGTTATGGCCCCTTACACAGACTAGTTCTCCTGAACTCCAGGATGGATTTCAGTGAAACTTGACTCTGATGAAAGTGCTATAGTTGTGCATATTCATCGCTGTGCTCCGGTTGAATGAATTTTGGCAGAGCATGGCCCCTTACACAGACTAGTTCTCCTGAACTCCAGGATGGATTTCAGTGTAACTTGACTCTGATGATAGTGCCAAGCCTATAGTGGCGCATATTCATCGCCTTGTTCCGGTTGAATGATTTTTGGTGGAGTTATGGCCCCTTACACAGACTAGTTCTCCTGAACTGCAGTATGGATTTCAGTGAAACTTGACTCTGATGATAGTGCTAAGCCTATAGTGGCGCATATTCATCGCCATGTTCCGGTTGAATGATTTTTGGCGGAGTTATGGCCCCTTACATAGACTAGTTCTCCTGAACTCCAGGATGGATTTCAGTGAAACTTGACTCTGATGATAGTGCCAAGCCTATAGTGGCGCATATTCATCACCGTTTTCCGGTTGAATGATTTTTGGCGGAGGAATGGCCCCTTACACAGACTAGTTCTCCTGAATGAACTCCAGGATGTGTTCCGGTGAATGATTTTTGGAGGAGTTTCGGCCATTTAAAGGTTTTAATAGACAAACTTTGTCCGGACTTGTTCTCATGAACCCTGGCCTGATTTCAATGAAATTTGGCAAGGATGATCAGTATCAAGCCTAGTTGCACATACCATTGCCTTGTTCTGGTTGAATGATGTTTGGCAGAGTTATGGACCTTTAAAGGTTTTAATACACAAACATTGTCCAGACTTGTTCTCCTGAACCCCTGGCCGGATTTCAACGAAATGGCCCTTTAAAGGTTTTTAATACCCAAACTTTGTCCGGACTAGTTCTTCGGATCCCATGGCCGGATTTCAGTAGAACTTGGCAGGGATGATCAGTATCAAGCCTAGATGCACATATCTTTGCCATGTTCCAGTCAAATCATTTTTGGCGCAGTTATTGTTCTCTTGAAGACCTGGCCTGATTTCAGTGATCCTTATCAAGCCTAGTTGCTCATGTCATCGCCATGTTCTGGTTGAATGATATTTGGCAGATATTTGCTTGTATACAAATTTTGGTCGGACTAATTCCCCTGGCTGGATTTCAGTGAAACTTTAAAGGGATGATTAGTACCAAACCATGTTGCGCATATCGGTGTCGAGTTCCATATGAATGATTTCTGGCAGTGTTGTGGCCCTTTAAAGGCTTTAGTAGACTGGCTTTAATACACAAACTTTGTCCGGAGTAGTTCTCCTGAACCCCTGGTCGTATTTCAACAAAACTTAGGGATGAACTGTACCAAGCCTATAGATGTGCATATCGATGTCGTGTTCCAGTCAAATGACTTTTAGCTCTACTTTTAGCCATGGTGCGGTGTCCGTCGTCCGTCCGTGTGTCCGTCCGTTAACTTTTTTTTGTAGCGACTACTTCTCTGAAACTACTGACTGGCTTTTCATGCAACTTTACAGAAATATTGCCCATGAAGTCTAGTTGATCCTAGCAAAAATTCATGTTGATGTGAAATCCAAGATGGCCACCAAATCTAAAAATAGATTTTTTAAAAACAAGTTTGTAGCGACTACTTGAAAACTCTAAGTGATATTGATATGGGACTGTTTCTAAAATGATCAGCATGACATGATGTTGATCGTTTTGATTCAACGAAAAAAATGGCTGCCAGCGGCCATCTTTGCTTACACAGAGTTATTTAGTAAAAGCTTGTAGCAACTACTCCTCTGAAACTACTCGACGGATTTCCATGAAACGTCACAGGAATGTTGCTCTTGATGTCTAAATGATCCTAGCAACATTTCAGGTTGGTTCGAAATTCAAGATGGCCACCACAGCTAAAAATAGATTTTCAAAAAACAAGTTTGTAGCGAGTACTTCTTGAAAACTATAAGTGATATTGATATGGGACTTTTTCTAAAATGATCAGTATGACATGATGTTGATCCTTGTCAAAAATTATTTTGACTTTAAACATGGCCGCCAGCGGCCATCTTTGTTTACATAGAGTTATATAATGAAAACTTGTAGCGACTACTCCTCTAAAACTGCTTTTTCATGAAATTTCTCAGGAATGCTGATCTAGCTATCAAAAACCTATCAGTAGAGCTTCAAGGTCATTGACCTTGTTTATGGATTTATTGCCCTTTCCCCAAAGCGGGGAGATATCTTTTTTTACAAAAAATAACTTCTAGTTTAATATATATTGTAGCATGGTCAAGTGACATTTCCTTTGATGAATGCAGAGCATTAAATCGTTTAATTTAGGGTAACTTAAGGGGCGTGGCTATGCCGTACTACAACTACCGGATATTGGAATTTAGAGTACGGTCACTATGACGTCACAGTGTTACTAAGTACACCATGCTACAAAAAAGATAGAGTCTGTCTCAGCTTGTTGGTTATTTAAACACCTTGATGGGCTACGCCCATCTCGGTGTTTAAATAAGCCAACTCGCTAAGACCAGACTCTATCTATTACTTACTGGTGCAATATAATCAGCAGTTAGTAGTATGTAAAATCAATTTACCTTGAACTATCCTAATAATTAATAATAAAGTTACATAGAGAAACTAATAGGGCCAGTAAATTCTAAACAAATCAAGATTGCCGCAGTATGTCCCTTTAAAAACGTGTGTCGTCCCGTTATTTTTTCCACATAACTTCCATTTTACAATCATTGTTATTAATTATAAGAATAGTACAAAGCAAATTGTTTTTCCTTATTACTAACTGGTGATTATATTGCACCAATAATATATTAAAACCAATGTTAGAATAAGTAGTACAATTGAAAACTCAACATTTAATTTAATTAAATGAAAGAGGTTAGTTAAAATTAATAAATTGAGACACTGATTTTAATGCTTGATAAACACTTTGTGATTGTTATGTGTCCCTTGAAGGTTACAGCACATATTATGCTATATATGATAATTGAATTGAATTGGGGTTTTAAGGCGCACCAACACATGAAAAGGTTATATGACGCCTAAAAGGCATGAACATGCCAGGCTCATCTTCCATGTACATCGAGATAAAATATGGAAAATGGGCCTAGAACCTTCTCACCCTGAACTGCAGAGTTGCTGCAAATTCTATCTTAGAAACTCCATTTACGCTGGAGCCACGTTATTGTTTTTCTGCCACTGCTCTTTTGATGCGAGCGAGATAGCACCTGAAACAATGCAGGGATCATGATGAAGACCTTTAATGAACATGAACAAAAAAATGATAAAATGAACATGAATTTGGGGGGATTCTACCCCTCTGCCTACCCCTCCAAAGGGATCTGCAGTGGCCCTATTCTTTGCCCCGTGACCAAACGGGGGCACCCAGGAACCACACGGGGCGCTATATATGATAAACACTTCATGATTGTCATGTGTCCCTTGAAGGTTACAGCACATATTATGCTATATATATATACTCAGTTGCAAAAGAAACTGGACACTTTGAACATTTTACTTCACACCCTATCCTCTTTATCTAGCAACAGTCCCTTAATGATTTGACCTATTGAAAAACAAATGACAACATGATATTGGCAATGGAATGATAAAAACTTTGGTACCAAACATGGCATATTCATTTTGGAATTTGTCAATTTAATTCTAAAGAAACTTTATACAATTAAATCTAAACAAATTTCGGTGTCCACTTCCTTTTGCAACTGAGTATATAAACTGAAAGGAAAAAGAAACGTGACATGGAAATTTACGCTATATATTGTATATACTGCACACTTAATTCCATATATATCCCAAGGAAATCCTTTAGATGTTTTGTAAAAAAAAATTGCAGTTAGTTAGAGAAAGGACACAACTGCGGTGTTGTAGACGTTTTAATCACAGTACACGTTGTAACAAGTAATTCATAAATGTTGAAGTTCCTCTTTGAAAAATTGAGCCAGTTCAGTACCGTATTTAACGTAAAGACTTTGGAAAATTTTGCATGTTAAGTTTGCGCCAAAAGCATACTCTGTCAATAATGAAAGTTCCTGCATGTCAATAATGAAAGATTGCTGGAATACTATTTGCTGTGTTACGTGTTGTTTCAGTCTTTTTTCCAAAAGGAAAAATCTTATGTAGCCATGTACCATTCGATTAACAGCAGCATATTATACATACTATATATAGGAAAATTCCCGTGTCGCGTTTCTTTTTTCCTTTCAGTATATATAGATGGACTGTTAAATATATGGTTTACAGGTTAATGGGAAGGTAGATAGTACTTGATGATGACCACCGATTTATCACAGTCTTTGTAACATCATGCTTATGAGTTTAACATCATACTGATATGTATAACATCATGCTTATGAGTATAACATCATACTGATATGTATAACATCATGCTGCTATGTATAACATCATGCTTATGAGTATAACATCATGCTGCTATGTATAACATCATGCTTATGAGTATAACATCATGCTGCTATGTATAACATAATACTTATGAGTATAACATCATGCTTATGCGTATAACATCATGCCGCTATGTATAACATCATGCTTATGAGTATAACATCATACTTATGAGTATAACATCATGCTTATGAGTATAACACCTCATATAACATCATGCTTATGAGTATAACACCATGCTGATATGTATAACATCATGCTTATAAGTATAACACCATGCTGACATGTATAACATCATGCTGCTATGTATAACATGATTATATGTATAACATCATACTTATGAGTATAACATCATGCTTATGAGTATAACATCATGCTGCTATGTATAACATCATGCTTATGAGTATAACATCATACTTATGAGTATAACATCATGCTTATGAGTATAACACCATGCTGATATGTATAACATCATGCTTATGAGTATAACATCATGCTGATATGTATAACATCATGATTATGAGTATAACATCATGCTGCTATGTATAACATAATGCTGATATGTATAACATCATGCTTATGAGTATAACATCATTCTGATATGTATACCATCATGATTATGAGTATAACATCAAGCTGATATGTATAACATCATGATTATATGTATAACATCATGATTATGAGTATAACATCATGCTGATATGTATAACATCATGCTGATATGTATAACATCATGATGATATGTATAACATCATGATTATATGTATAACATCATGCTTATCATGAGTATAACATCATGCTGATATGTATAACATCAATCTGCTATGTATAACATCATGCCGATATGTAAAACATCATGGTTATGAGTATAACATCATGCTGATATGTATAACGCCATATTTATGAGTAAAACATCATGCTGCTATGTATAATATCATACTGCTATGTATAACATCATGTTTATGAGTATAACATCATGCTGCTATGTATAATATCATGTTGATATTTATAACATCATGCTGATATGTATAACATCATGCTGCTATGTATAACATCATGCTTATGAGTATAACACCATGCTGATATGTATAACATCATGCTTATGAGTATAACACCATGCTGACATGTATAACATCATGCTGATATGTATAACATCATGATTATGAGTATAACATCAAGCTGATATGTATAACATCATGCTGCTATGTATAACATCATGCTTATGAGTATAACATCATACTGATATGTATAACACCATGCTGATATGTATAACATCATGCTTACGAGTATAACACAATGCTGACATGTATAACATCATGATTATATGTATAACATCATGCTTATGAGTATAACATCATTCTGATATGTATAACATCATGATTATGAGTATAACATCAAGCTGATATGTATAACATCATGCTGATATGTATAACATCATGCTTATCATGAGTATAACATCATGCTGATATGTATAACATCAATCTGCTATGTATAACATCATGCCGATATGTATAACATCATGTTTATGAGTATAACATCATGCTGATATGTATAACACCATGTTTATGAGTAAAACATCATGCTGCTATGTATAACATCATACTGATATGTATAACATCATGTTTATGAGTATAACATCATGCTGCTATGTATAACATCATGTTGATATTTATAACATCATGCTGATATGTATAACATCATGCTGATATGTATAACATCATGCTGCTATGTATAACATCATGCTTATGAGTATAACATCATGCTGGTATGTATATAATCATGCTTATGTGTATAACATCATGCTGATATGTATAACATCATGTTTATGAGTATAACATCATTCTGCTATGTATAACACCATTTTTAACTCTACTGATCAGAGATCAGCAGAGCTTATGCCGTGGTGCGGCGTCCGTCGTCCGTCTGTCCGTCTGTCCGTCCGTCTGTCCGTCTGTCCGTAAACTTTTATTTGTAGCGACTTCACAGCTGAAACTACTGGATGGATATTCATGAAACTTTACAGAAATGTTGCCCATAAAGTCTAGTTGATCCTAGCAAAAATTCATGTTGATGTGAAATCCAAGATGGCCGCCAAAGCTAAAAATAGGGTTTTAAAATACAAGTTTGTAGCGACTTCTTCTTGAAAACTATAAGTGATATTGATATGGGACTTTTTCTAAAATGATCAGCATGACATGATGTTGATCCTAGTCAAAAATCGTTTTGATTCAACGTTAAACATGGCTGCCAGCGGCCATCTTTGTTTACATAGAGTTATATAGTAAAAACTTGTAGCGACTACTTCTCTGAAACTACTTGGCGGATTGTCATGAAACTTTACAGGAATGTTGCTCTTGATGTCTAATTGATCCTAGAAAAATTTCAGGTCGGCCGGAAATTCAAGATGGCCGTCACAGCTAAAAATAGATTTTTAAAAAATAAGTTTGTAGCGACTACTTCTTGAAAACTATAAGTGATATTGATATGGGACTTTTTCTAAAATGATCAGCATAACATGATGTTGATCCTAGTCAAAAATCGGTTTGATTCAACGTTAAACATGGCTGCCAGCGGCCATCTTTGTTTACATAGAGTTATATAGTAAAAACTTGTAGCGACTACTCCTCTGAAACTACTTGGCGGATTGTCATGAAACTTTACAGGAATGTTGCTCTTGATGTCTAATTGATCCTATCAAAATTTCAGGTTGGCCGGAAATTCAAGATGGCCGTCACAGCTAAAAATAGATTTTTAGCTCTACTGATCAGAGATCAGCAGAGCTTATGCCGTGGTGCGGAGTCCGTCGTCCGTCCGTCCGTCTGTCCGTCTGTCCGTCTGTCCGTCTGTCCGTCTGTCTGTCCGTAAACTTTTATTTGTAGCGACTTCACAGCTGAAACTACTGGATGGATATTCATGAAACTTTACAGAAATGTTGCCCATAAAGTCTAGTTGATCCTAGCAAAAATTCATGTTGATGTGAAATCCAAGATGGCCGCCAAAGCTAAAAATAGAGTTTTAAAATACAAGTTTGTAGCGACTTCTTCTTGAAAACTATAAGTGATATTGATATGGGACTTTTTCTAAAATGATCAGTATGACATGATGTTGATCCTAGTCAAAAATCGTTTTGATTCAACGTTAAACATGGCTGCCAGCGGCCATCTTTGTTTACATAGAGTTATATAGTAAAAACTTGTAGCGACTTCACAGCTGAAACTACTGGATGGATATTCATGAAACTTTACAGAAATGTTGCCCATAAAGTCTAGTTGATCCTAGCAAAAATTCATGTTGATGTGAAATCCAAGATGGCCGCCAAAGCTAAAAATAGAGTTTTAAAATACAAGTTTGTAGCGACTTCTTCTTGAAAACTATAAGTGATATTGATATGGGACTTTTTCTAAAATGATCAGCATGACATGATGTTGATCCTAGTCAAAAATCGTTTTGATTCAACGTTAAACATGGCTGCCAGCGGCCATCTTTGTTTACATAGAGTTATATAGTAAAAACTTGTAGCGACTTCACAGCTGAAACTACTGGATGGATATTCATGAAACTTTACAGAAATGTTGCCCATAAAGTCTAGTTGATCCTAGCAAAAATTCATGTTGATGTGAAATCCAAGATGGCCGCCAAAGCTAAAAATAGAGTTTTAAAATACAAGTTTGTAGCGACTTCTTCTTGAAAACTATAAGTGATATTGATATGGGACTTTTTCTAAAATGATCAGCATGACATGATGTTGATCCTAGTCAAAAATCGTTTTGATTCAACGTTAAACATGGCTGCCAGCGGCCATCTTTGTTTACATAGAGTTATATAGTAAAAACTTGTAGCGACTTCACAGCTGAAACTACTGGATGGATATTCATGAAACTTTACAGAAATGTTGCCCATAAAGTCTAGTTGATCCTAGCAAAAATTCATGTTGATGTGAAATCCAAGATGGCCGCCAAAGCTAAAAATAGAGTTTTAAAATACAAGTTTGTAGCGACTTCTTCTTGAAAACTATAAGTGATATTGATATGGGACTTTTTCTAAAATAATCAACATGACATGATGTTGATCCTAGTCAAAAATCGTTTTGATTCAACGTTAAACATGGCTGCCAGCGGCCATCTTTGTTTACATAGAGTTATATAGTAAAAACTTGTAGCGACTACTTCTCTGAAACTACTTGGCGGATTGTCATGAAACTTTACAGGAATGTTGCTCTTGATGTCTGATTGATCCTAGAAAAATTTCAGGTCGGCCGGAAATTCAAGATGGCCGTCACAGCTAAAAATAGATTTTTAAAAAATAAGTTTGTAGCGACTACTTCTTGAAAACTATAAGTGATATTGATATGGGACTTTTTCTAAAATGATCAGCATTACATGATGTTGATCCTAGTCAAAAATCGTTTTGATTCAACGTTAAACATGGCTGCCAGCGGCCATCTTTGTTTACATAGAGTTATATAGTAAAAACTTGTAGCGACTACTCCTCTGAAACTACTTGGCGGATTGTCATGAAACTTTACAGGAATGTTGCTCTTGATGTCTAATTGATCCTATCAAAATTTCAGGTCGGCCGGAAATTCAAGATGGCCGTCACAGCTAAAAATAGATTTTTAAAAAATAAGTTTGTAGCGACTACTTCTTGAAAACTATAAGTGATATTGATATGGGACTTTTTCTAAAATGATCAGCATGACATGATGTAGATCCTTGTGGAAAATTATTTTGATTCGCCGTTAAACATGGCTGCCAGTGGCCATCTTTGGTTACATAGAGTTATATAGTAAAAACTTGTAGCGACTACTCCTCTGAAACTACTTGACGGATGTTCATGAAACTTCACAGGAATGTTGCTCTTGATGTCTAGTTGATCCTAGAAAAATTTCAGGTCGGCCGGAAATTCAAGATGGCCGCCACAGCTAAAAATAGATTTAAAATAAATAAGTTTGTAGCGACTACTTCTTCAAAACAATAAGAGATATTGATATGGAACTTTTTCTAAAATGATCAGTATGACATGATGTTGGTCCTTGTCGAAAATCGTTTTGATTTGACCTCAAACATGGCTGCTTTGTTTACATAGAGTTATATAATGAAAACTTGTAGCGACTACTTCTTTGAAACTACCTGACGGATTTTCATGAAACTTCACAGGAATGTTGCTCTTAATGTCTTATTGATCTTAGCAAAATTTCAGGTCGGCCGGAAATTCAAGATGGCCGCAACGGTTAAAAATAGATTTTCAAAAAACAAGTCTGTAGCGACTACTTCCTGAAATCAAAATCAATCAGTAGAGCTTCAAGGTCATTGACCTCTTGTTAAAAAATAAGTTTGTAGCGACTACTTCTTGAAAACTATAAGTGATATTGATATGGGACTTTTTCTAAAATGATCAGCATGACATGATGTAGATCCTTGTGGAAAATTATTTTGATTCGACGTTAAACATGGCTGCCAGTGGCCATCTTTGGTTACATAGAGTTATATAGTAAAAACTTGTAGCGACTACTCCTCTGAAACTACTTGACGGATGTTCATGAAACTTCACAGGAATGTTGCTCTTGATGTCTAGTTGATCCTAGAAAAATTTCAGGTCGGCCGGAAATTCAAGATGGCCGCCACAGCTAAAAATAGATTTAAAATAAATAAGTTTGTAGCGACTACTTCTTCAAAACAATAAGAGATATTGATATGGGACTTTTTCTAAAATGATCAGTATGACATGATGTTGGTCCTTGTCGAAAATCGTTTTGATTTGACCTTAAACATGGCTGCTTTGTTTACATAGAGTTATATAATGAAAACTTGTAGCGACTACTTCTTTGAAACTACCCGACGGATTTTCATGAAACTTCACAGGAATGTTGCTCTTAATGTCTTATTGATCTTAGCAAAATTTCAGGTCGGCCGGAAATTCAAGATGGCCGCCACGGCTAAAAATAGATTTTCAAAAAACAAGTCTGTAGCGACTACTTCCTGAAATCAAAATCAATCAGTAGAGCTTCAAGGTCATTGACCTCTTGTTATGAGTAAAACATCATGCTGCTATGTATAACATCTTGATGGTATGTATAACATCATGCTGCTATGTATAACATCATGCTGATATTTATAACATCATGCTGCTATGTATAACATCATGCTTATGAGTATAACACCATGCTGACTTGTATAACATCATGCTGATATGTATAAAATCATGCTGCTATGTATAATGTCATTCTTATGAGTATAACATCATGATGATATATATAACATCATGCTTATGAGTATAACATCATACTGATATGTATAACATCATGTTTATGAGTATAACATCATGCTGCTATGTATAACATCATGCTTATGAGTATAACATCATGCTGCTATGTATAACATCATGCTTATATGTATAACATCTTGATGATATGTATAACATCATGCTTATATGTATAACATCTTGATGGTATGTATAACATCATGCTGATATGTATAACATCATGCTGATATGTATAACATCATGCTTATGAGTATAACATCATACTGATATGTATAACATCATGTTGATGTGCATAACATCATGCTGATATTTATAACATCATGCTTATATGTATAACATCTTGATGGTATGTATAACATCATGCTGCTATGTATAACATCATGCTCATGAGTATAACATCATGCTGATATGTATAACATCATGCTGATGAGTATAACATCATACTGATATGTATAACATCATGTTTATGTGCATAACATCATGCTGATATTTATAACATCATGCTGATATGTATAACATCATGCTGATGAGTATAACATCATGCTGATATGTATAACATCATGTTTATGTGCATAACATCATGCTGATATGTATAACATCATGCTGATATGTATAACATCATGCTGATATGTATAACATCATGCTGATATGTATAACATCATGCTGCTATGTATAACATCATGCTTATGAGTATAACATCATGTTTATGTGCATAACATCATGCTGATATTTATAACATCATGCTGATATGTATAACATCATGCTGATATGTATAACATCATGCTGCTATGTATAACATCATGCTGATATGTATAACATCATGCTGATATGTATGGCATCATGCTGATATGTATGACACCATGCTGATATGTATGGCATCATGCTGATATGTATAACATCATGCTGATATGTATAACATCATGCTGATATGTATGGCATCATGCTGATATGTATGGCATCATGCTGATATGTATAACATCATGCTGATATGTATAACATCATGCTGATATGTATAACATCATGCTGATATGTATGGCATCATGCTGATATGTATGGCATCATGCTGATATGTATAACATCATGCTGATATGTATAACATCATGCTGATATGTATAACATCATGCTGATATGTATGACACCATGCTGATATGTATGGCATCATGCTGATATGTATAACATCATGCTGATATGTATAACATCATGCTGATATGTATAACATCATGCTGATATGTATGGCATCATGCTGATATGTATGACACCTTGCTGATATGTATGGCATCATGCTGATATGTATAACATCATGCTGATATGTATAACATCATGCTGATATGTATAACATCATGCTGATATGTATGACACCATGCTGATATGTATGGCATCATGCTGATATGTATAACATCATGCTGATATGTATAACATCATGCTGATATGTATAACATCATGCTGATATGTATGGCATCATGCTGATATGTATAACATCATGCTGATATGTATGGCATCATGCTGATATGTATAACATCATGCTGATATGTATAACATCATGCTGATATGTATAACATCATGCTGATATGTATAACATCATGCTGATATGTATAACATCATGCTGATATGTATAACATCATGCTGATATGTATAACATCATGCTGATATGTATAACATCATGCTGATATGTATAACATCATGCTGATATGTATAACATCATGCTGATATGTATGGCATCATGCTGATTTGTATGGCATCATGCTGATATGTATAACATCATGCTGATATGTATAACATCATGCTGATATGTATAACATCATGCTGATATGTATGGCATCATGCTGATATGTATAACATCATGCTGATATGTATGGCATCATGCTGATATGTATAACATCATGCTGATATGTATAACATCATGCTGATATGTATAACATCATGCTGATATGTATAACATCATGCTGATATGTATAACATCATGCTGATATGTATAACACCATGCTGATATGTATAACATCATGTTGGTATGTATAACATAAAGCTGATATTTATGGCATCATGCTGATAAATATAACATCATGCTTGTGTATAACATCATGCTGATATGTATAACATCATGCTGGTATGTATGGCATCATGCTGATATGTATGACATCATGCTGATATGTATAACATCATGCTGATATGTATAACATCATGCTGATATGTATAACATCATGCTGATATGTATAACATCATGCTGATATGTATAACATCATGCTGATATGTATAACACCATGCTGATATGTATAACATCATGTTGGTATGTATAACATAAAGCTGATATTTATGGCATCATGCTGATAAATATAACATCATGCTTGTGTGTATAACATCATGCTTATGAATATAACATCATGCTTATGTGTATAACATCGTGCTTATGAGTATAACATCATGCTTATGAGTATAACATCATGCTTATGAGTATAACATCATGCTGACATGTATAACATCATGCTGATATGTATAACATCATGCTGATATGTATAACATCATGCGTATGAGTATAACATCATACTGATATGTATAACATCATGTTTATGTGCATAACATCATACTGATGTTTATAACATCATACTGATATGTATAACATCATGCTGATATGTATAACATCATGCTGATATGTATAACATCATGCTGATATGTATGGCATCATGCTGATATGTATAACATCATGCTGATATGTATGGCATCATGCTGATATGTATAACATCATGCTGATATGTATAACATCATGCTGGTATGTATGGCATCATGCTGATATGTATAACATCATGCTGATATGTATAACATCATGCTGATATGTATAACATCATGCTGATATGTATAACATCATGCTGATATGTATAACATCATGCTGATATGTATAACATCATGCTGATATGTATAACACCATGCTGATATGTATGGCATCATGCTGATATGTATGGCATCATGCTGATATGTATAACATCATGCTGATATGTATAACATCATGCTGATATGTATAACATCATGCTGATATGTTTGGCATCATGCTGATATGTATGGCATCATGCTGATATGTATAACATCATGCTGATATGTATAACATCATGCTGATATGTATAACATCATGCTGATATGTATGACACCATGCTGATATGTATGGCATCATGCTGATATGTATAACATCATGCTGATATGTATAACATCATGCTGATATGTATAACATCATGCTGATATGTATGGCATCATGCTGATATGTATGACACCATGCTGATATGTATGGCATCATGCTGATATGTATAACATCATGCTGATATGTATAACATCATGCTGATATGTATAACATCATGCTGATATGTATGACACCATGCTGATATGTATGGCATCATGCTGATATGTATAACATCATGCTGATATGTATAACATCATGCTGATATGTATGGCATCATGCTGATATGTATAACATCATGCTGATATGTATGGCATCATGCTGATATGTATAACATCATGCTGATATGTATAACATCATGCTGGTATGTATGGCATCATGCTGATATGTATGACATCATGCTGATATGTATAACATCATGCTGATATGTATAACATCATGCTGATATGTATAACATCATGCTGATATGTATAACATCATGCTGATATGTATGGCATCATGCTGATTTGTATGGCATCATGCTGATATGTATAACATCATGCTGATATGTATAACATCATGCTGATATGTATAACATCATGCTGATATGTATGGCATCATGCTGATATGTATAACATCATGCTGATATGTATGGCATCATGCTGATATGTATAACATCATGCTGATATGTATAACATCATGCTGATATGTATAACATCATGCTGATATGTATAACATCATGCTGATATGTATAACACCATGCTGATATGTATAACATCATGTTGGTATGTATAACATAAAGCTGATATTTATGGCATCATGCTGATAAATATAACATCATGCTTGTGTGTATAACATCATGCTTATGAATATAACATCATGCTTATGTGTATAACATCGTGCTTATGAGTATAACATCATGCTTATGAGTATAACATCATGCTTATGAGTATAACATCATGCTGACATGTATAACATCATGCTGATATGTATAACATCATGCTGATATGTATAACATCATGCGTATGAGTATAACATCATACTGATATGTATAACATCATGTTTATGTGCATAACATCATACTGATGTTTATAACATCATACTGATATGTATAACATCATGCTGATATGTATAACATCATGCTGATATGGATAAACTCAAGTTTCAAGTATGTATTTATTCAGTTATCCACTTGGAAGTTACAATCCGTCCATAACAATGAATTGTCTTGTATTTGCAGAAGCTGCTGGTTTCAGCGAGACAGTTATGTGTTGTAACAATATTGTGTTCAAGGACTGTAGCCCCGCCTTCTGTACTAGTCGTCAAAACATCATAAACATACCCAAATCTTCCAGAATATTCCACTTCAGAAGGCGGAGAAAATTCACCAAAATGGCCGAACATTTCGAGTACAAAGTAGTGCCAGCCCAGATGTCGTGCATTCAGAACTTTCAAGTGAAAAGTGTTTTATGTTATCAGAATGATACCGTCGTTCTTCATTTAATACGCAATATGACGACTCAGTTCGGAATAGTGGATCTGTCGCAGGATAAATTTCTGGGCGTGTTCGGAGTTCAGTATGCTAGTTTTAACAATGAAGTGCTCCGGGGTAAAATCAGCCCCGACTGTTCAGTTTGCCTTATTAAAATACCAAAGTTGCAGGCAGGTGGCACCGATGTGTTTAGTATACAACTGTATGATCTCAAAAAGAAGGAACTGCTCAGTGAGTACACACTACCATATACAGACACGTCATTTGCCTTCGATCCACGCTTCAACTGGACGCGTCTTGCCGCGACAAACTTCCAACAAGGGAGTGATAATAGCCTTAGTTTAGTACGAGTCAAGACATGGGAGGTAACTGCCTCCAACCCACGTCTCGACGACATGCGACCTAGTCAGAATCCAGAACTGAAGGACATCATTTACTCGAAAGATGGCTACTTGATATTTGCCGTCATGGTAACCAGCGGCTGTCACTGCAGAGAGAGGAAATCCCGCCGCACAAACCCGATAAACGTGAGCATCTACATCTTCAATGCAGACACGGCTCAGACGATACACTGCATTCAGTATCATCGTTACACGTGCGGGCTGCACCTGTGTCCGATCAACTACATGCCGCTGTTCTCGCACTGTGGAAGCAGAATGGCCATCGTGCTGAATGACTTGGAGAGTACGCTGGATCACATACAGATCTACAAGCTGCCTAACTCACTCAGTCTGCAGAACCGCTGTCGGATTCGCATACTCCAGCAGTTCCCGCCAGAAATGCTGCACCATTTGCCACTGCCAAACCGTATGATTCAGTTCCTCAGGTTCAACCCGGAGTACGAGTGAGCTCTAATATCGAGTACGAGTGAACTCTAATACCGAGTACGAGTGAATTACTAATATTTCTTAAATTCTTCATACAGTATATCACTGTCTAGACAGTCTGATATAAATTACTGTCCAATTGTTACATAGAATGAGAAGAAATAAGTGTACAATTCGGACAGTGTTAGGATGAAGCATGGACTTGACACGGGGATCAGAGTACACTGGAAATGGTCATATATTGGCTAGTTGAAATTGTTCAATAATTGGTCAGTTGATAACTAGAAAGATCATTCCAAATATTTGCCAAATTTATCCATCATACTTTGGGATAAATTTTGGCAAATATTTGGGACTGTTTACTTTGCTAAGAATAGTGAAACAAGTTGAAGCTTTTGTAAAAATATTTGAGCTAAGCTTTTACGCGAAGTAGGAGTCTTGTAGTGCAATATGCTTTGGTTATTTTGTCTTGCCTCTATGCATATGATCAGAGTAAATAATGACATGTAGTTTAGTAATGACTGTTGTTGTATGACAATGTAATAAACATGTAATCATGTTGATGAGTTTATATAACCTTGTTAACGATTAAGTCTATAGGTATGTAGCTGGCTACATTGTCAATCCACTTGATTGTATGTTATTGTTTAGGAAATATACAAAATGGTTCATAAAATGCCATACATATCTAGTCACGTTTGTAGACAAGACAATCTCGATACTGTGTTAATAAATAGTCAAATGTTGTAAGCGGCCAAAATTTTATTAGGTCTGTTACGAGTATGGGTGCTAAGTTTTTCTTGCATACCGGATAAGAAAATTTATTTTTACATAAGTCTTAGAAAATCTGATCTTATAGTTGAGGTGAGATAAAAGTCATGCATGAGGTCAGATAAAAGTCACGCGCATCAAAGTGCTGTCGATTACACCAACAGTAGCATGACGTCATTGTATAAGTAACACATACAAAACATTAGATAGTTGGCGAAGTCTGTGCGCAAAATGTCAGTGGTATGCAAGAAAATGAATCGATCATGAGTATCCAGTTCAGGCGGGGAAATTCAGGGCTTGAATTATAGTTGTTTTAATCGGAACCTCATCAGAGCCTCGTTTCTGCTATAAACAATCATATCTCGTGTTAAAATTTCCAATCTTTACCGGATTCCCATGAAAGATTCTTATATGTAACATGTAACATAGTAATTTTATTTGAAAGCAATCAAAAGAGATCATTAGCTGTTGCATGAGAAAGGTTTCAATGAGAAAAACAAATTAGCCAGTTTAATGTGAAATCCTTATTTTTATAGGGGATTAATTTTGTGAATTTGAGGGACAACTCCAATACAAAGTAATCCCCATGTTATAAAATTTACACATTTCTCCTTAACTTTTCTAAAATAGCAAATTTACGAAGCTGCCTGTAATAGACTGAAACTCATAAATTTTAATTTTTACAACTGGTGTGTAAAAAGCAGTCGTTCATTTAAAAATAGTTTGAACTCCAGTTTGATCGATGATGTAGCTATTTTGGAGAAAGCAGAGAGTATTAGAGCATAAATAGGATCAGACTGTAATGAGATTGCACCTAAGTCCAGACAGTGATGAGGGCATTTTATCCCTCTTGGTGTTTGATGTACTGCCTTAATCACTCTCCTCAATAGCCTTAATCTTAGGTTTATGAATTAATTAGAAACTCAAGAATAAAGTATTCAGGATCATAGATACATAAGACTGGTCCTACAATAAAAGCTGAATCGAGGGAAAATGTCTACGTTGTTGCTATACACCGCACTGTCGATAAGTATTGCATGTGAAGAAAAATTGATATTTTAGATATTCCTACCTCACTGAATTTATTGAAATTTGGCATAACTGTTCTTGAGTGTATGGAGATTTGATCAGTAAAGTATGAAATCAATTCAATGCTTGAAAATGCTACATCCTAAAAATGTGTTGTCTGCTACAAAATTCAAATTTACCCCTAGTGCTTTTTAACCAAACACAGCACAGTAGAGATAAGAGTGTGTATTATTACTGATAACAACTTGAGCATTCTATAATTTTGCTGTCCATCAATTATTATGGATATTGCTACAAGTGAACCCCGGCCTTTAACCCTTCAATCATGAGTGTGATGTTGGGTACCATTAAGCTACTACTGCCTACCGGGTACCAGTCTATTTGATCCTCAGTCACAGTAGAAATTAGGTTGACTTCAAAAAAGGCTATTTTTCCCATGTGGCAGTTATTTGAGTCTTTCAAGAAGATATAACAGAATGTTTGAGCCAAATAGGTAGTTTTAAGTAGATATTAAACTCTGTAGATAGCCTTAAATACCACAGTGTTCTTGCTAGGGAGTCTGTTTAACTTGTGTACAAGTCGGTCCATCAGTACACATACAGGATTTACTTGCAGAGCTTTTCATAATGTTTGCAAATGGAGTTAAACAGCTTGTCATGGTGTGTGAGTGATCTTGCACAGTTTGTCATGGCATCTGAGTGGTCTTGCACAGTTTGTCATGGCATGTGAGTGGTCTTGCATAGTTTGTCATGGCGTGTGAGTGGTCTTGCATAGTTTGTCATGGCGTGTGAGTGGTCTTGCAGTTTGTCATGGTGTGTGAGTGGTTTACATAGCTTGTCATGGTATGTGGGTGATCTTGCAATGCTTGTCACGGCATGTGAGTGGTCTTGAACAGCTTGTCATGGCACGTGAATGGTCTTGCACAGCTTGTCATGGCGTGTGAGTGGTCTTGCATCGCTTGTCATGGCGTGTGAGTGGTCTTGCATCGTTTATCATGGAATGTGTGAATGACTTTGAGCACTGCCATGATGTGTGAATGACTTTGAACACTTTGCCAAGACATAACTGTGTGAATGGTCTTTGTCATGGGCATTATACAGCTAGTCATTATATTTGACCTTATGTAGTCTAAACATTTCACATTTAGCAAACGTGTAGTGACTTTTTCATGCAGATATTCATTGTAAAGTTTGTACTGAGAACCAGTGTATAAAGTTTGAATGAGTACTGTAATTGTTGACCTCTGAACGAGTTGACCCGTTATCTTGTAGTCCAAGATGTATAAATGAGCCTTCGGAGTTGCCACAGTGCTTGAAATATAGCTTGTTAATAGCTAAATACAAAACTACTTTCATTTTGCCAGCAGCAAAATACCTCAAACAATACCAAAAGCCCATAGTGCGGTTATGAAGGGATTTTGTTGTAATCAAATTATAGCTCTACACTGTTTTTTATGCCCTCACAATTTGAAGAAGAATGGTGGAAAGGCAGTTTTACTCTGTCTGTGCCTCCATGTCTAAAATGTTGTCCTGACTCTTACTTGGGTATTTGTTGACCAATCTTCTCCAAACTTTGTCAGATTGTATCTCATCCTAGTTCGATAATCAGCCCCATTGCCTCAGTAATTCTAGAGTTATGCCCCTTGGAATAGTAAACATTCTCGAAATTAACGTGTCCAGACTCTAACTTGGGTAATTATTATCTAATCTTTTCTAAACTTTGTCAAGTTGTATATGGGCACAATGTCTTGGCCAAGTTCGATAATTGGTCCCATCGCCTCAACAACTCCAAAGTTATGCTCCTTAGTAAAATTTTACGTAAATTAATGTTGTTTGGACTCTTACTTGGGTAAATCTTATCCAGTCTTCTCCAAACTTGGTCAAGTTGTATATGGGCACAATGTATCGGCCAAATTCAATAATCAGCCCCATCTCCCTAGTGTTTCCGGAGTTATGCCCCTTTGGAATAGTAAAAATTCACGAAATTAATGTTCGAAAGACGATTTCCGTATTAATATATGAAGCAACCGTGGGGCATATGTGTCCTGTGGACACATTTCTAGTTAGAGAATCAACTTCAACCTATTGTGTGTATTTCCTGTAACATCTTCAATTGATCAGACACATCTAGTAGGAATGAACACTATTTAAATGGTTAAACTGAATATCTGATTATTGATTTCTGAGATCTGTTTTATTGACGATATTCAGTAAACATTGTTACGTTACAGTACTTGAGGATGCATAACCAAATTGCTGACAATATTCAGTAATACATTGTTTAGGGTTAGGCTTTTTGAAGATCCATGACGACAATATTAAATACCTTGTTTAGTGTTTCAATAATACGTTATCAAGGCCAGATTTATTTTTGATTTTTCAGTTCTTAGACCCTAACTTTTTTTACTAAAAAAATAAAAATATATAAATAAATAAATAAAATACCCAAACAACCACATGATATGTTTAAAAATTAACGTAAACTTAGAAGATCATATTGCAAAGCTATAGATTTGTTCTGGTCAGTTTTCTGTTTTACTAATAATGCACACTGATAAAGGTACAGACTTATTTTCTCATTTCCTTCACTTCCTTTACCCCACACCGCCTCTTTAGGAACTTTGTCATGAAAAAATATGAACCAAATTGTTTGGCCTGAAGGTTGAGCTGTTGAAGGATTCATGACCGACTGGCTACATTGACAATAGTAAATAGGTCAAACTTTTTGAGGTGTCTAAGTGGCCAAATTGGCAATATTGTCCTCAAGAGATAATTGAGTTCCGGAGATCATAAAACGTATAGTAAGTACTGCTATGGGATTACAAGTACTGCAGTGGGACTCTCCTGGAGTTCATTTTGGGTAATGAAAGTAGTTAATCAATACACATGAACCTATAGTTGATCGGAGACAGAGTATGTACAAGAGGCCTTCTAATATTATGTAAGAAATATTTATGTTGTTGAAAAATTTGTATGTAAAAATATAATTCATTTTCCATCTGTACATTACTAGATCTATACGGTTTTAAAATATACATTTATAATTTAAAGGACACACGGCAATTTTGACAAATTTATCCTGCATTAAAACAAATATAACGATTTATTAATCTAATATCAATGTTACTTTAAAACTGCAGGCATTATTAAATTAAAGGTAATAAAATGGGGAATATTCAATTTTTCTGCATGATTCCATGATAGTTTTAAAAATATTGTTGCATAAATTCAAAAAATGATTAACCCTTAACCCGCTAAGCACGACGACTATAATAGCCTTTGTGTCAAACGTAAACCCAGATCAGCCTGAGAGTAACTCCAAAACACTCCTTTGTCATATAAATGGAATGGTCTTAATTCAAAGAAAGAACAGTCCATTATATATATGTAGTGGGTTAAGGGTTAATTATGCAAGTTACGTGTGAAACCCAACAGGAGTTTTAGAAAAATCAAGGTTATCCCTTTAATATAGGAGGAAAAAAAGGAATCCTCATAATAAAAAAAGATCACAATGCCAAAATATTACTGTTTTTTTGTAATTTTGTAAATTTAAATATTTATTCATTAATTCATTTCACCTGTTAACATTTGGCAAATTACATTTACCATAATTATTAGGTGTGTTAGATGATATTAAGAGTTTTCTAAAACACACTTTTACAGTGTTTTAAAAATGCTCAGGTTAAGGGTATAGGACAAATAAAACGATGAATGTTGTAGTAAACATATATTTCAATTACAAGTAAAAAATATCATCGATTATTTTTGAAAAATTAAGGAATTTGGAATAACTCTATTTTGCTTTTAAAAGTGTATAAAGATATCCACCATGCTTTATTAAATATTGGCCCCGTGAGGTTCTGGAGGCCCCGTTTGGTTATGTGGCAAGGAATAGGGCCACTGCAGATCCTGTTGGAGGGGAAGACAGAGGGGTAGACTCCCCAAATTCATGTTCATTTTATCATTTTTTGTTCATGCTCATTAAAGATCTTCATCATGACCCCTGCATTGTTTCAGGTGCCATCTCGCTCATATCACTAGAGCAAATTCCATGAAGCGTGTTAATGCATTTTGGTAAATTTTTGGTTCATTACAGTAAAGTACCATCCCTGTAGTACCAAGGATAATGATAAACAAATGTCAGTATATTACCATCCCTATAGTACCAAGGATAATGATAAACAAATGTCAGTATATTACCATCCCTGTAGTACCAAGGATAATGATAAACAAGTGTCAGTATATTACTGTCCCTGTAATACCAAGGATAATGATAAACAAATGTCAGTATATTACCATCCCTGTAGTACCAAGGATAATGATAAACAAATGTCAGTATATTACCGTCCCTGTAATACCAAGGATAATGATAAACAAGTGTCAGTATATTACCATCCCTGTAATACCAAGGACAATGATAAACAAGTGTCAGTATATTACCATCCCTGTAATACCAAGGACAATGATAAACAAATGTCAGTATATTACCATCCCTATAGTACCAAGGATAATGATAAACAAATGTCAGTATATTACCATCCCTGTAGTACCAAGGATAATGATAAACAAATGTCAGTATATTACCGTCCCTGTAATACCAAGGATAATGATAAACAAGTGTCAGTATATTACCGTCCCTGTAGTACCAAGGATAATGATAAACAAGTGTCAGTATATTACCATCCCTGTAGTACCAAGGATAATGATAAACAAATGTCAGTATATTACCATCCCTGTAGTACCAAGGATAATGATAAACAAATGTCAGTATATTACCGTCCCTGTAATACCAAGGATAATGATAAACAAATGTCAGTATATTACCATCCCTGTAGTACCAAGGACAATGATAAACAAATGTCAGTATATTACCATCCCTGTAGTACCAAGGACAATGATAAACAAATGTCAGTATATTACCATCCCTGTAGTACCAAGGATAATGATAAACAAGTGTCAGTATATTACCATCCCTGTAGTACCAAGGATAATGATAAACAAATGTCAGTATATTACCATCCCTGTAGTACCAAGGATAATGATAAACAAATGTCAGTGTATTACCGTCCCTGTAGTACCAAGGATAATGATAAACAAATGTCAGTATATTACCATCCCTATAGTACCAAGGATAATGATAAACAAATGTCAGTATATTACTGTCCCTGTAGTACCAAGGATAATGATAAACAAATGTCAGTATATTACCATCCCTGTAGTACCAAGGATAATGATAAACAAATGTCAGTATATTACCGTCCCTGTAATACCAAGGACAATGATAAACAAGTGTCAGTATATTACCATCCCTGTAGTACCAAGGATAATGATAAACAAATGTCAGTATATTACTGTCCCTGTAATACCAAGGATAATGATAAACAAATGTCAGTATATTACTGTCCCTGTAATACCAAGGATAATGATAAACAAATGTCAGTATATTACCATCCCTGTAGTACCAAGGACAATGATAAACAAGTGTCAGTATATTACTGTCCCTGTAATACCAAGGATAATGATAAACAAATGTCAGTATATTACCGTCCCTGTAATACCAAGGACAATGATAAACAAGTGTCAGTTATATTACCATCCCTGTAGTACCAAGGATAATGATAAACAAATGTCAGTATATTACTGTCCCTGTAATACCAAGGACAATGATAAACAAGTGTCAGTATATTACTGTCCCTGTAATACCAAGGACAATGATAAACAAGTGTCGGTATATTACCATCCCTGTAGTACCAAGGATAATAAACAAGTGTCAGTATATTACCATCCCTGTAGTACCAAGGATAATGATAAACAAGTGTCAGTATATTACTGTCCCTGTAATACCAAGGACAATGATAAACAAGTGTCGGTATATTACCATCCCTGTAGTACCAAGGATAATAAACAAGTGTCAGTATATTACCATCCCTGTAGTACCAAGGATAATGATAAACAAATGTCAGTATATTACTGTCCCTGTAATACCAAGGACAATGATAAACAAGTGTCAGTATATTACTGTCCCTGTAATACCAAGGACAATGATAAACAAATGTCAGTATATTACCATCCCTGTAATACCAAGGATAATGATAAACAAATGTCAGTATATTACCGTCCCTGTAATACCAAGGACAATGATAAACAAATGTCAGTATTTTACCATCCCTGTAGTACCAAGGATAATGATAAACAGATGTCAGTGTATTACCGTCCCTGTAGTCCCAAGGAAAATGATAAACAAGTGTATTTTCAGACATTTAATGATAAAATAAAATAGGAAAATGTCATTTAAAAGCGTTTAAATTCGTTATCATTTCACATTTTTTCAGTGAAATGCCCAATCGCACAGATTTTCAACTTCTGAAGAGACAAATAAGTTTTGGTCTCACAGAGTGAGGTATCACATGTATGCATTTTATGTTAAGACACATTTGATGCGTGAACAGTACTACTTAAAAGTGACGTTTATTCAGAGTGAACGCTATTTTTTTTTCAACAGAAAATCAAGTGAATGGAAATATAGACAAATGTTGAAAGTGGGGTCATGCTCTCTTTGTGGCATGAGATGTTTTTTCACCTGTAACTGAATTTAGGGATTTAAGGCAGAATCTAACATAGTTTTATTAAAATACTCAAGACCTTTGACATCCTTCAATCGCTAGGATGTCATTTTAAATGGTTTTAAACGTCAGAAAACGTCCAAAACGATGATTACATTATTTTAAAGCAAAACAATTAAATTGTTAAAAACTGGATAAAGCTGTATATTTTATCCACTTGGTGTTGAGAGATAAGCATGCAATGTTAAGTTGTGAGACTCTGTTTGTATTATGTTCAATCTCTCAAAACTGTATGTATTAAATACTTAAAAACCCAATATTTGCAGTAGTTTTATAGTGTGCGAGACCAAATCCTGGTGTTTCGTTCGTTCGTTTGTTCGTTGATTTATTCATTAAGTCGTTTAAAAATAAGTGAGTTTAAGCGCTTTAAAATGGGTATGTTCTGAACTAAAGTAATTTTATTTTAAAAATACAGCCATTTTGTTTTATTTCAATAGAAATTGGAAAGTCACGGTTACTGTCATCCTCTAGTTCAATTCCACTAAAACCGTTAAAATCGATCATCTCCAACGGTACCAGTCGTCACATAATAATTTTTACATTTAATGTTTTGAATTAATTATGAATAAGTAGATGAAATACTTTCTATACTGATTTAGAGCAATTTTTTTATCACAATGTTTATACTATGCTGACTAAGGCCTGTGCTGCAACGGGATTCGGTAGTGCGGAGAATCCCAGTGATTCGGTAGTGCGGAGAATCCCACAATGAAGGCTGGAGCTACATTGACGGTCCATTCACAGAGTGGTGTTGTAGAATAGCCACCATTTGCATACTCTATAAATTGGAAGATGATCAAATTCCCATCTGTCCAATCTCAATCTTTTGTTTCAAGGGAAAAATACATTAACTATTTAATAGACAGATAATCAATGAAGAAAACTGTGTTATCTGGTAATCGTATCGGTTCAGGCGCAATTGCCCTGTCTATGTATTGACCTATCACTAAAATAGTAGGCCATTAGAAGAAAATATAACACCTGTTTGTACAGATTGACTTTATTGCCACTGGGAATCTGTTAATATGATTAGTGTATTAGCTTGCTTAGGTCTATTATCGACAGCAACGAGCAATAAGGTTTACACCAGCACCATTGTTGTGAATGGTAGTAATAAAAGAGACACTGTTGTCATGGGTAGTAATAGTGAACACACTGTTGTAATGGGTAGTAATAATAGAGACACTGTTGTCATGGGTAGTAATAATAGAGACACTGTTGTCATGGGTAGTAATAGTGAACTCACTGTTGTCAAGGGTAGTTATAATTACCATACTATTGTCATGGGTAGTAATAATGAACACACTGTTGTCATGGGTTGTAATAATGAACACACTGTGGTCATGGGTTGTAAAAATGAACACACTGTGGTCATGGGTTGTAATAATGGACACACTGTTGTCATGGTAGTAATGAACACACTGTTGTCAAGGGTAGTTATAATTACCATACTATTGTCATGGGTAGTAATAATGAACACACTGTTGTCATGGGTTGTAATAATGGACACACTGTTGTCGTGGGTAGTAATAATGAACACACTGTGGTCATGGGTTGTAATAATGAACACACTGTGGTCATGGGTTGTAATAATGGACACACTGTTGTCATGGGTAGTAATAATGAACACACTGTGGTCATGGGTTGTAATAATGAACACACTGTTGTCAAGGGTAGTTATAATTACCATACTATTGTCATGGGTAGTAATAATGAACACACTGTTGTCATGGGTTGTAATAATGGACACACTGTTGTCATGGGTAGTAATAATGAACACACTGTTGTCATGGTAGTAATGAACACACTGTTGTCAAGGGTAGTTATAATTACCATACTATTGTCATGGGTAGTAATAATGAACACACTGTTGTCATGGGTTGTAATAATGGACACACTGTTGTCATGGGTAGTAATAATGAACACACTGGTCATGGGTTGTAATAATGAACACACTGTGGTCATGGGTTGTAATAATGGACACACTGTTGTCATGGTAGTAATGAACACACTGTTGTCATGGGTAGTAATAATTACCATACTATTGTCATGGGTAGTAATAATTGACACATTGTTGTCATGGATTGTAATAATGGACACACTGTTGTCATGGGTTGTAATAATGAACACACTGTGGTCATGGGTAGTAATAATTACCATACTATTGTCATGGATAGTAATAATTGACACATTGTTGTCATGGGTTGTAATAATGGACACACTGTTGTCATGGGTAGTAATAATTTTCATACTATTGTCATGGGTAGTAATAATGGACATACCTTTAGTCATGGGTAGTAATAATCGTCACACTGTAGTCATGGGTAGTAATATTTACCATACTATTGTCATGGGTAGTAATAATGGACATACTGTTGGCATGGGTAGTAATAGTGAACACCCTGTTGTCATGGGTAGTAATAATTACCATACTATTGTCCTGGGTAGTAATAATGGACATACTGTTGTCATGGGTAGTAATAATGGACATACTGTTGTCATGGGTAAAATAATTACCATACTATTGTTGTAATAATGGACATACTGTTGTCATGGGTAGTTATAATGACACACTGTTGTCATGGGTAGTAATAATGGACATACTGTTGTCATGGGTAGTAATAGTGAACACATTGTTGTCATGGGTAGTAATAGTGAACACACTGTTGTCATGGGTAGTAATAATTACCATACTATTGTCATGGGTAGTAATAATAGAGACACTGTTGTCATGGGTAGTAATAGTGAACACACTATTGTCATGGGTAGTAATAGTGAACACACTGTTCATGGGTAGTAATAATGGACACACTGTTGTCATGGGTAGTAATAATGGACATACTGTTGTCATGGGTAGTAATATTATCGACACTGTTGTCATGGGTAGTAATAGTGAACACACTGTTGTCATGGGTAGTAATAATTAGCCCCGTGTGGGTCACGGGGCAAAGAATAGGGCCACTGAAGATCCCTTTGGAGGGGTAGGCAGAGGGGTAGAATCCCCCCCAAATTCATGTGATTTTATCATTTTTTGTTCATGTTCATTAAAGGTCTTCATCATGATCCCTGCATTGTTTCAGGTGCTATCTCGCTCGCATCAAAAGAGCAGTGGCAGAAAAACAATAAACGTGGCTCCAGCGTAAATGGAGTTTCTATGATAGAATTTGCAGCAACTCTGCAGTTCAGGGTGAGAAGGTTCTAGGCCCATTTTCTATATTTTATCTCGATGTACATGGAAGATGAGCCTGGCATGTTCATGCCTGTCAGGTGCCATATAACCTTTCATGTGTTGGTGCGCCTTAAAACCCAATTCAATAGTAATAATTACCATACTATTGTCATGGGTAGTAATAATAGAGACACTGTTGTCATGGGTTTTAATAGTGAACACACTGTTGTCATGGGTAGTAATAGTGAACACACTGTTGTCATGGGTAGTAATAATGGACATACTGTTGTATTGGCTAGTAATAGCAAACACTCTGTTGTCATGGGTAGTAATAGTGAACACTGTTGTCATGACTAGTTATTGTGAACACTGTTATTGTGGGTTGTAATAATTACCATACTGTTGTCATGGGTAGTAACAATGAACACATTGTTGTCATGGGTAGTAATAGTAAACACTGTTGTCATGGGTAGTAATAGTGAACACTGTTGTCATGGGTAGTAATAGCAAACACACTGTTGTCATAGTAATAATAATTAAAACATTCTATTGGCTTTGTATATACATACCATTATCACATAACTTGCTGTGTGGGAGTGTAATAAAGCCATGACATGAATACCATAATACACTAGTGTAATAGATATGCAAATGAAGGCCAAGTCTATTGCATCAAGAAGAATACAGTATTATTAATATTGAGAAGAGCAGATAGTACGGGCAGATATTCTGAATAGTTAACAACTCTGTGTACTTGTTGATGCAATAGAGTGAGTACATGTGTGGAAAAACAACAGTGACTTTGTGTGTTTTGGACAATAGCAAAATGCAATCCCTTCACAAATGTAGAGGAAATGCAAGCATGACTGTGTTTGATGCATATCTGTGAATTAATTCGGTTTTCCAACATTTAAATTCTCACTTTCGGTGTTTGTGTTTATCTATTTGTGTTTATTGACAACAAACTGTCTTGTATGTTGTGCTAGCTGTCGAGTGACTTATTACATTAGATATATATATATATATATATCAGTACTTTGTAGGTTTTGTAGGTTAAGGCCCCAGTTGGTGACGGCCAATGAAATAGCCAGCAGTCAGGTAGACGAATTCTTCCACTGTGAACTACAAATTCTCCCCACTGTGAACTACAAATTCTCCCCACTGTGAACTACAAATTCTTCCCACTGTGAACTACAAATTCTCCCCACTGTGAACTACAAATTCTCCCCACTGTGAACTACAAATTCTCCCACAAATTCTTCCCACTGTGAACTACAAATTCTCCCCACTGTGAACTGGAAACCGAATACCAAGAGGAAGAACTCCCCCACTGGAAACTAAATACCACGGTTTTGAGTTGAATAAGGATCAAAAATATGATATTGGTGTCCAGTAGTCTTCTTCAGCTCCATTAGTATCACTATTTGTTCATCACCATTCCCCATTCCAACCCGATATGACATAAGCTGTTAAAGGTAAAACACCATTCATTTATTCATTGTAAGGTTTATTTTGTCTCCCCCCTCAAAGGAAGGAGATTGCTGTGTCCATCTGTCTGTCCATCTGTCTGTCACAAATGTTGTCACCGCTACTTCTCCTAATCCGCATGTCGGATTTCGCTGAAAATTTACAGGAAGCATCTGTATAATGTCTAGTGCATATCATGTTCGTGTTTCGGTTCAATGATTTTTGACAGTTATGGCCCTATGATGTTTTCACTTTAAATTTATTGTCGCCGCTACACCTCCTAAACCGCTTGTTGGATTTCGCCGAAAATTAACGAAGCATCGGTATAATGTCTAGTTATGCATATCTTGTTTGTGTTCCAGTTCGATGATTTTTGACGGAGTTGTGGCCCTTTGACATTTTCACTTTAAATTTGTTGTCGCCACTACTCCTACATTGCTTGTTGGATTTCACCGAAAATTTACAGGAAGCAGCGGTGTAATGTCTAGTTTTGCTTGTCGCGTTTGTGGTCCGGTTCAATGATTTTTGACAGAGTTATGGCCCTTTGACATTTTCACTTGACAAAGGCCCTATCCACTATCAAACTTGTTTTAACTAGGTTGTGCAGTGGGGGGAGACATCTGTTTTTCTCAACAAAAAAACTAGTTTTGTATGGCCTCATCATAAATAGCCAATAGCAAGGTTAATAAAAGTTCATCTACATTCACATATTTTTCTGCACATGTTGTTTTCATGTTGATACCAGCCAGCATTTGTACATTTTCAAAACCATATCTGTCAATGATATTAACCATATCTGTCAATGATATTAACCATATCTGTCAATGATATTAACCATATCTGTCAATGATATTAACCATATCTGTCAATGATATTAACCATATCTGTCAATGATATTAACCATATCTGTCAATGATATTAACCATATCTGTCAATGATATTAACCATATCTGTCAATGATATTAACCATATCTGTCAATGATATTGTTTTAAAGTTACATTATGTCACTGTCTCAGAGAGGCAACAGGTTGAAACACTAATAATGTGTCTCAACAAAGGGCATATAGTACCATCAATCACATTTTTCTCATTTTGTATCATGCCATTTAAATAGGTGTATATTTGCCAAAAAAAAAGAAAAGATCAAAATAGTTTGTGAGGAATATATTTGTTAAACACATGTATACAAATACAAAATATGTGTTCAATATTAATATTTTTTAATGTAAAAAATAGTGTTGTTGTTTTTGTGTGTTTTTTTGGTCTTTTTTTTTCCATTTTTTGATGAGTTAATTTTTTCATTTTTGAAAATTGTAGAATCAACAATATGGATATCTGTGAAATTATGTAAAAAAAACAACAACAAAAAACAGAAAAAAACATGCAGAAAAAAGACACATGAGACCTTATCAATAAGTAATGTAAAGATGGAAATTATTCATTTATTATACTGTATTCTTTGACTATATATATGCTGCCTAAATGCCAAACACAATTATGAGGGTGTCCGTCATTGTTGGCTATTAACATTCATCTTGTGAACAGATAAATTCAGTAAGCAGTTTCAGATTTTCACCTTATTTATTTGAGCTTTTGTTGTAAAAACGATCCTAGATCATAGTTGTACATGCCTTATAGACAGAGTTTTACCTTTAACTGTTGTAAATAAGCAAATGTTAGCTAGTAGACACAATAACTTTTTCGAGTAAACAGTTTTGTATTTTCACATTTATGAGATCTTTACGAAACTGCACAGGTATGTTGCAGCTGGTCTTATTGGTCTTAAATGGCATCCAAATTCCTGCAGAATTCAAGATGGCTGTCCAGGCTAAAAAAAGAGATTGCCGAAAGCCCATTTCTCCTGAATGTAAGATCGGGCTAACATATAATAGGCGATGAGCTCTAGATCTATTAAAATTAAAACATGTTTATTGCTTGTGCTGTAAAATCATCATCATTAAAATAGGAACTTCTGGAACATGATCAGCATTCCAACCAAAATACTTCTGCATAGTCCACCAAGATGCGTTTTCAAAGAGTGAATTGGGAGTGGGTCTGCAATGTTCCATCCTGTTGGCACAATATAACCATTTTGTGTTGATGCACCGTAAAGCCCTAATTCTACTCAGAGAGAGTTTCCAAGTAGAGCCATTTCTCTTTCGGGACCTCTGTGTTATACACTGCTCCTTACTATCTGCATATGGGTACTCCCCTTCTTCTCAGTTAATACAATTTCTCGACTCCCTAAAGATCAGGTAATCATCAAAACTACTTGTAGTAGTCCTGCTGTGCTCGTCTCGGCCAGATCCTGTCAATTACAGTAGTGATTTGATCAAATATCCATATTCTGATATTAAGCTCATTGTAATGTTGTTCTACTAGCAGTATTTGACAATTATTCACGTCCAACATAAATAGCAGAGCTCATTTACAGCTGTGTCAGCCTTCATTGATAGCTCATGACAGCTGTATCAGTCTTCATTGATAGCTCATACAGCTGTGTCAGCCTTCATTGGCAGTTGGTCAGCCTTCAATGGTAGTTCCTGACAGCTGTGTCAGCCTTTATTGGTAGCTCATGACAGCTGTTTCAGCCGTCATTGATAGCTCATGGCAGCTGTGTCAGCCTTCATTGAAAGCTCATGACAGCTGCATCAATCTTTATTGGTAGCTCATGATAGCTGTGTCAGCCTTCACTGATAGCTTATGACAGCTGTATCTGTCTTCATTGATAGCTCATGACAGC